>APFE030742483.1:0-13044 GCA_000404065.3 Pinus taeda | reverse complement strand
TTGGTCGATGAATTCTATTTAAAGCGCATGGAGGGTCATTTGTAGGTTCACCGTGCATGAGAGAAGCTTATGTAAATTTTCATTCTTTTATTAATAAATTGCCTGTAGTAGCCACGTTGGCACAGGCCGTGGACACTATTTCCCTCTCTGAGGGTTTTAACCACGTCAAAATACTAGTGTATTGATCTGTGATCTGTTTGTGAGCGGTGTCCTTTTGGTGTTCTGCCTGAGGAACTTACCCTGTAAATTCCTACAAATTCTGCATAAAATACCTTCACCAATATCTTGAAAAGTAGAGTTTGAAAACCTTTGAATAAATTTGAAAGCATGATTAAATGCAAAAAAAAATCTTCTTACAATTAAACTTTATCTTTGACAAGTGTCTTACTATTTCTGGTGGAGTATTGGCAAATGCACATCCAGAGATACAACTCCAAATTGGAAGTTTAAGAGGATCCATTTATGATTAAAATAAAACTTAAAAATGCAAAAAATCCAAAAGGAAACAAGTCGTCTTCAGGCCCTCCTTCTAGGGCCAAAAATGTTTAAGGCTCAAAATTCTCTCCCTATAACATTATAAGGGAGACCACCCAGTCGAGAACTTAGAGCAACCCCTTTTCCGTTTGGAATGGTGATTCCAACTGGTTAAACCAGGTTCAATTCTCTCTATCTCCACTAGCCTAAAGTATGACTTTCCCTTACCAATAGAGAAGAGACATCAAATTAGTTCTTCATGTTGATCAGACAATAAAGTGATCCTTAAGTTGATCTGGGGCTCAACCAATCCACAACTGATTTTTTCCTCTTTGACAAAAGGGCTTTTAAAAATGTAGAATTAAATCTAAATGCTAATTAATCCTAGAATGCAAACAAAAGGAAAAATATCCTAAGGCTATCTCGATTAGGAATATGTAAATATAACTCAACAGAGAGTGGAGTATTTAAATGATTGGGATTTAAATATGTCTCGCTTACAATGAATATCAAGCTAAAGAAGTAGTTCAATTAACCGATATTATGAATACCAAAACACATTATGTTCAAAGATCTATTACCCTAAATAATTAATCAACAACATTTAGGAAGTAGTTCACAAAATGATGATGATGATGATTATTAAATTAATAACTCGAATGATTAAACAATAATATAAGGAAATAGTTCACAAAATATTATTGTTTGTTAAATTAGAATTAAAAGATTCATTTTTGAGTAATTGTTACTCAAAAATTAGAGTTCAGCACACAAGAGAAGAAATAGATAATAACAAATTATTGAGCCAAATTAGTCTATTGACAATAGTGCACAAATATGAATAAAAATGACACATTTTTTCCATTACAGAATGAAATCAATATAAAAAAAGTAGTATTTTAAATACCAATTTATTGAAATTGTTTCTTTGGCTCTGATCTCCAACATTCCTTTACAATACTTGAACTTATGTTGTTAAAACAAGAGTTTCAATAGTGCGAGCTCTGCTCTCCATACATAGTTCAGAATACAAAAGAAAAATCTTCAATTATCCCCAAGATCTAAGATTTGATCTCCTCTCACCTACAACTCTAAATCTCCATTAAAATATTGTTTTTAAAAATTCCAAAATTGTAGAGAAGGAAAGCCCCTTGTACATTCTACAAACCACTATTTATAATTTTACAAAATGAATTCCAAATATGAGAGTTGTTGAAAAGTAATTCTGCTCCAACAATTTTCATTGGTCCAAATTCATATTCTTATATTTCTGGAGTAATCCCATTGATTGAAATATTATTTTCCTCATCTCTTCAACTATTTTCTTGCCAAAACCAATTAAAATCAAAGTACTAAATCTGGAATACAAAATATCTCCAATCAAAACTTAAATAAATAAATAAAAGGAAATCTAAGATTTTCATTGATCCCTGTAGATATATAATTCGTCAAAGAGAACATAGTCGAATGAATCTGCACTAAGTGGAGGTTATGAGCAAAGAAAAATGCAAAAAATTAAACTCAGAAAATTAATTTTATTTAAAAAATGATAGTTTGATCTTCTGCTAAATTTTATACTCATTTAATGATCAAATTTGGTCATGCAACTACTTAAGAAATATTCTTCGTGATTTTATCTCTCCAATGAGTCACCCTGTGCCTCATTTGGCCAAGTAAAGCTCAACTTACAAGCTTTCAAAGTTGACAAATCAAAACTGCCAGAATTCTGGAAAATTTGTTACCATTGCCAAAAATAGGAATTTTTAATTAAAATTTAATCCTAAATTACAATTACAATTATTTCTTAATTAATACTAATTTAATTGTAATTATTAATTAAATTAAATTAATTACAAACTAATTATAATAAAATTTAATTAATTTAAAATTAATAAATAATTTAAAATTAATTAAAATATAATATAATATTATTAATAATATATTAAATAGTATTAAAATTATAATTAAAATATAAATATACTACAAAAAATTCAATATATATATTTTAAGAAAACCATTCTAATCCAAAACTCAAAACCAAAAAACAAATTCACGTGGTCATTTAACGAATCGAATAGGAGGGAGTTAGTGTATGTGAGGTGGGAGTTATAAGAGACATCACCATGACGTAAGGAGGACGGAGGTTGGGAGTCATAAGGGAACGAAACTTTATATTAACAAAAAAATAGACACGACATAAAACCACATATCAGAGGCCGGCAAGTGATTAATATCGGAAGTTTTAATATGTGTGTAAACAAAAAAACATTGATACTTCGATATCGCAATATCAGAGCTTTTGAATTTTAGAGGAATAAAATCAGAGCATTTAAATTTTGGAATATTTATTTTGGGACTTTTAAATTTTGGAAGATTTGTATTAAAATGGAAGAGGTGAGGTGAAGGGGGCCAATAGGAGTGGAATTAAAAATTCTACAAAATGAACTACAACCACTTTGCAATTTTGAGATTTTGGGTCTCGTAATTTCTTTTAAAATTGGGAATTGGAACAAATCACCGAGATCCTGAAAACACATTTTTTAACTGATCTACAATTTGGCTGGGTGATTTTCTAGGACTGTTAGAGAAAAATGAAGAAATTTAGTAAAAAATAACTATGGATTAATATTTACAAGGAATTACTAATTTAATTACAAAAATTAAATAATATAGATTTTATACATTTTTTAATCGATGCGGTAAAAATTACGGAACTTCGGATGAGCATCATTTGCAAACCGTGTAACCAAAAGAGACGAAACAAGTACTGATAGAAAGCTATAGAAATTTTGAACTCGATGAAGAAATCAAAATAGAAATCCGATGAAAATGAAAAAATGGCAAAATTGTAGGACACTTGACCCAAAGAAAATATTAAAAGGTGATTTAGCCAAAAATTAAAGGAAAGAGTGTCCATTATTTGAAATAAATAAAAGTAAAAAATGGGGGGTGTTTGGTTTTCCCAAAAATTAAAGGAAAGAGTGTCCATTATTTGAAATAAATAAAAGTAAAAAATGGGGGGTGTTTGGTTTTCCCTACAATATGTCCCAGCCGCACATCCTCCATCAATTATGTTACTTGATCTCTTCTAGTATTGTATTTCACAATGGTTACAAGCCTCAGGTATTTCAGGGTGCCACGTAACCATTCACACGTTATCCGCTAGTATGCCCCTACAGGCCCCCAACCTCGATGAATATACTAAAATACTTTCGAGTTAACATCCCAAGTAACAGAGAACTTGTCAGTCAACCAGTGTGCCAATAATTGATGATCCTTGGTACCCGTGGTTCTCGTAAAATTTGATTATCAACGATTACAAGGTTACCGACCTACAAGGAATAACCACTCTCGGGCGATGTCATGTTGATGTCATCCATACTACATGTTGACATGTTAGAGGTCCACGTGTCACCCGCATTTGGGCCCTTTGGCTACCTGAAACTTCCAAACTACTTGCCACGTGCTCTTCAAGATGTCACGCTACGTCATCGCCGACCGACGACAAGTCGCCACATGTCTAGTTAAAGGAGAGGGAAGTATCCCTCGGTGACTAAGTTCATACTTGGTTTACTTCATAAATGGGGACCCTCAAACCCAGAGCCCATTAATAAATCATTTTCACAATGCTCTGGAGTTCCGATCTTCCGAGCTTCTACGGTGGGCTACCTCCGGCACCGTCCCTGCCTAACGTGTCCGAGTGACAGAAGGAATCCCCGTTTTTTTCTCTCGACAGAACCCTGGCACCATCTACCATTGAATCCCCGTCTCTTTATTAAATTATCTTACCAGGTTCGGGCTCCATAACTTTTCGACCATGTCTTCCCGACCAATTACATGAGATAGAATCTGTTTCCACCAATAGGAAGCCTCCCTAGATTAGAGTTTTGACTATCCAAATGACAAGGTTATCCCAAACTTTCCTGTAAGTTCAGGGCTTTGCTCCTCTATGTTGCAACAATTCCTTCCTCATCATTCCTTCCATGGCTCAGTTATGTGACTGTGACTCTGCCTCATGAAGTGTATTATATGGAAAGCTTTGCAACCTACCTGACGACAAGCTCCGTCGCCTCAATGGCTTCTCTGAGTTAGTCTTCTTAACCATGGCTTTGTCTTAGAAATCTGGTAGACTCTGAGATCTATGTCAAGGTTTCACGATGATGCCCTTGGTTTCCTAGAGAATTCTATGATGTTACCCCTCCTGAGCTTGGGTGATAGATTCTCCAATGGATTCTTGGCCTACGAGTCTTCCCTTCCCAATGGGAGGGAACGCCACTCAAGGCAACGTAGGAACTCATATATCACTTACCTACCATGGGCTCGGTACAGTCTCGTGAGAGGTTCCTACCTCTCTTACCACACACTGATAGTACCAGACCCCACGTCGACTTTATAAGAAGCTCCATGGAACTACACAAAACCATCTGGTTTATTGGTGGCATCTCTAAGGCTTCAAATGCAAGGTTGGTGGTTATTTAGGTAAGGTTGATGGGCTCAACTAGCCCTAGGGAAAGACTCTCCTTGACATCAATACACTACTTTCCATGTCACACAACAACTTAAACCTAGATAAGCAACAGATTGTAAGCTAACACAAGCACTGCTAAATAGAGGACTTTCATGTAATCTTTACATTAATAAAGGGACTCAAAATGCACTATTCTTTTAAGTCTTCTTCCAAGCTCTCAAGGCTCTAGATATGACATGTAACAAGTTATGTATTGTCCTTATTAAGTTATATATGTGTTTCTTCTCACTATGATAAATATATGTATGGGAGTTAAGGCTCAGTTTATCGTTATGGCATAGCCTTTATTATCACGAGGCTCATTACACACCTTATATATCGGATGGTTTATTCTTACTATCAGCAAGACACTAAAAAACACTTTACTTTCAGATCCAAAACAACCATGTGTATGTGTATATGTGTATACACACACAAACAGATATATATATATATATGCAACATATCCCACAGAGGTGTACCATGTAAGTAACTGTTAACAACACAAATGCAACCTATAAATTTAGAACAAATATTCATAATAATCCAACGTGATTCATAAGGCAGTAAATAAGCACACATAGATACTTATCTTTGAACTTGCAAGGAAACCGATCCTGGAACAAGGAATCTCCACCCAACTGTGGACATTTGCAACCACTCTTTCTTGAAACTTCACCCCTAATCCAAATTCCAGAGTCTGAGGGGGATGCTTGCTTCTGAGACTAGCACACCAGCTGCAACTAAATTGGGGACTCTAGAGGAGTCCTTCCTCAATCCCAACAATTGACAGCTACATTCTTGGTTGACACAGGGAGTCCATAGGTACTTCACGTCACCCCCAAGTGCACACATAGTGATTCATCCCTTTCTAAGGAGTCCATAATCCACAATACCAACTCGGCAATAACCCCAAGTCCTCATTCAGGTCTTTCTCTACTTCTTTTTAAAGATGGTCTCTTACCAAGTTGTTACAGGGTTCCATAGTTTTCTATCTCAACCCATAGCCTCTAGCGAACCCAAGCTATTACAAGTCTCCAAATATTACATCCTAACCCACATCCTTTAGGGACCCAAGTTGTTATAGGTCTTTAGAGACCTCTCCCTCAACCCGCAACCTCCAGGGACCCAAGATGTTACAGGGATCCAAGGATCCTATCTCAACCGACATCCTCCAGGGACCCCAACCTATTACAATGCTCCAAATACTATTGAATCAACCCACATCCTCCAGCGATAGAGAACCCAATCCCCTTCTCTTCCCTCCTCTTCTCTTCAACGCTGCTTGTTGGAGGCTGTAGATTTTTTTATCCAATTGGGTTTCTCCCTATTTTTTTCCTCTAGTCTGCATAAGTTGATTCTCCCTCTCCTAGTCTAATTATGTGCATCCCATCTATTTGTTTCATTTATATTTTCTTGGCATCTTCCTCAACCACAATTATTGTTGCGTCCTTGTTGGTCGATAGTGTGGAGTCCCTCCATAAAAGCCTTGTCTTGTTTTTTTGTGGTTGCTTCTCAAGCAACATGGGTTTGCATACTTCCTTTTGCAACCCATTTAATTTCAAGACATTTTATTTCAAATCATGCTTTTAGCCAACCTTTAATGGCTTTCTTGCATTTCAAGTTTCTTCCCTACACAAGAAACCATAACATCTCGAGCAAGCAACCTCATCCCCAGATCTGGAATATGTGTCCCTTCACTCAATCCCATTTTTATTGATTTCAAATGTTGCAAAATATGTACAATTCATCTTATGTGAGGACTATATGTGGGGTTGTCATAGTCCCCTCGCCCTTAAGGGAATGTCGCCTGTGGTGTTCAATTACCCATGTGTAACACAAAATTAAAATGCAACACATATTGTTTTATGGAGCTTTATACACACAACTCTATACATTATTTACAATTATACCTACTCCCTTTAACCATCATACAAGAAGGGATAATTAACTTTCATGGCATCATTCATTTCCCATGTGGCATCCTTTGGCCCAAAGTGCTTCCACTGTATCTTGGCTTGCTTTATGTCTTGTTTCCAGAGCATGAGACCCCTTCGGTCTAGAAGGCACATTGGCTCTGGTTGAAACTCTCCTTCTAGTTCCACCTATAACACAGACCAATCAATCACATGATTAAAATATTGTACATACTTTTTAAGGAAAGAAACACGGGAAACATCATGAACGCTACTAATGGAGATAAATCCAACCTATATGCTACTGGTCATATCCTTTCAAGGATTTAAAATGGCCCACAATACCATGGTGCTAGCTTGACACATGTCCCCATCCTTAGCGAACTTTTCTTGGGATTAATTCTCAGGTAAATGTGTTCCCCAACTTGGAAATATTTGTGAACCCTATGCTTATCTGCATAGCTTTTCTGTTTGTCATGTACCACTTTCAAATTTTGCCTTATAATCTAAACTTTTTTGTTTCATATCCTTAAGCATATGTGGGCCCACATGGACCCTGTTAACTAGATCACTCCAACTAATAAGAGTATTACATCTCCTTCCTTATAATGCCTCAAAGGGGATTATCTTTATGGACTCTTGGTGCCCATTGTTGTATGAAAATTCCACAAGTGGAATATATTCTTCCCATTTCTTGGGTTGATGCATCACATACATCCTCAACATGTCCACAAGGATTTGGTTAGTCCTCTGTGTTTTTCTGTCTATTTGTGGATGATAGGTCGTACTAAATGCTAATTTTGTTTGCAATCCTACAAAAAGTTCCTTCCAAAACTTGAAAGTGAATCTAGCATCTCTTTCTGACACAATCTTCTTGGGGATGCAACATATCCTCGCAATCTCTTTTATTAAAATTTTTGCTATATCACTAGCAAAATTGGTGGATTTGACTACCACGAAATGATCTACCTTGGTAATATTATCCACCACTACCATGATTGCATCATGCTTCATAGATGTTTTCAGAAACACTTTAACTAAATCCATGGAAATTACCTCCCACTTCCATTCTAGAATAGAGACAAGCTGCAACAATCATGCCAAGTGTTTGCATTCAACCTTTACTTGCTAACATTCCATGCATTTTTCCATGAACTCTACTACTTCCTTCTTTAGATTTAGCCAGTTGTAGTACCTTTTAATGGATGTAAGGTTATTTTGATACCCTAGGTGGCATGAATATGGCTTAACATGGAATTCTTTCATTATAAGACTTTTTATTTCATCATTGTTAGGCACATATATTCTGCCTTTGAAACTAACGAATCCCTCTTCAGTGAGGGGGTATCCTCCATCCTCACCACCTTGTCACAGACTTTCATTTACTTGATGGTATTTTTCATCCTGTTGGCTGGATCTTTTGATCCTTTCTTCCATATTGGTTGCATATGAGCTTATAGTTGCCAGGTGATTCACATGGATTCTCCTGGTCAAGGCATCAACAACCTTGTTTTCCATTCTCTTTATTTCCTTAATCTCGAAGTCAAATTCATTGAGTGTGGCCAACCATCTTGCTTGCTTAGCATTCAACTTCTGTTTTCCAAACAAATATTTGAGCCCATTATGGTATGACATGAGTGTGAACATCCAACCAAGGAGGTAGTGCCTCCACATTTTTAAAGCATGAATGATGGTAGCCAATTCTAAATCATGTGTCACGTAATTTTCCTCATGTTTATTTAATTTTATGGACTCATAACACATGACTTTCCCTTCCTGCATTAAGACTCCATGGAGTTCCTCTTTGCAGGCATTAGTACACACTACAATATCCTTGCCAGGATCCTCAATTCTCCACACTAGTGAGAAAATTTTCTAATTGTTCAAGGCTTTATGCACATTGTGAAATTCACTCAAATATTTTCCCTTTTCTCTATAAGGTTGTAATGGGGTGTCCTATTTTGGAGAAATTTTGACTAAATCTCTTGTAATATCCTGCCAATCCCATGAATGATCTAATCTCATCCACATTCCCGGGAGTTTACCACTCCCTTATGGATTTGATCTTGTCAAGGTCAATCAATACGCCTTCCTTGGAGATGACGTGCCCTAAGTAGTGTATTTGTGACTAAAAGAAGTCACTATTACCAAGATTTGTATAGAGCTCATGTTCTCTCAAAAATTGTAACACTACCACCATATGTTATTCTTGTTTTTCTTATGTTTTTTAATAAACCAATATGTCATCAACGAAGGCAATGACAAACTTGTCCAAGTACAGTCATAACATTCCATTCATTAGGCACATGAACATGGAAAGGGTGTTAGTAAGCCCAAAGGGTGCCACTATGAATTCATAGTGTCAACATCTTGTTCTGAAAGAATTCTTATGAATTTCCTCCTCTTTGATTCTTACTTGATGGTAGCCCGACCTCAGGTCAATTTTAGAGAAGATTGTTGTTCCCCTTAACTATTCAAAGAGATCATCAATCCTTGGTAATGGATACATGTTCTTGTTACCTTGTTCATCTTCCTATAATCAATGCATAATATCAGGGTTCCATCTTTCTTTTTTAAAAACAATATCGGTGTCTCCAAGGAGACACACTTGGCCTCATGTAACCTTTGTCAAGCATTTCCTTCAGCTGCGGTCTTAGCTCAACCAACTCTGGGGTGCTCATTTTATATGGAGCCTTAAATGTTGGTGTTGTTCTAGGTCCCGGATCGATAGAAAAATCTATCTCTCTATGAGGAGGCAATCCAAGAATCTTCACTGGAAATACATCCACATATTGTTGTAAAATAAGATACCTTCGAAGAAATTCAGCTTCCTCATCTTATGTTTCTCTATCATCTTCCTCATTCTTGGAAACTTGTACTACGAAAAACACGCATCCCTTCCTTCTGCTACCTTTAATTTTCATAATAGTGATCAGCCTCACTAATATGGGATTCTTCTTGCCTTGCAACACTCTTTTCATTCCTTGCTCACCCAAACATTCTATTGCTTTTTAATAGCAATCTACCTTGGTCTTGTCTACGTAAAACCAGTCCATGTCTAGTATTATGCCATACCCACCCAAGGGTAACAAATTCAAGCAGGCGGTTACGTGCATACCAATGAGTTCAAATGCACATGAATTTACCCAATAGTTGATTCTTCTCTTGTTCCCTGTTTCCAATTGAACTAACCAAGGTTCTTGATGCAATTCCTTGCCCAATCCACACTTTTCAACAAATTATGGGTTGACATAGATATAATTAGAACTTGGATCAACTAAAATCGAAACAACTAGCTCTTGTACCTCACCTTCCATCTCAATGGTGGATTCCTAGTGATATTCTTGGTGATTGTCCAATGTTGTGTAAACTCTTCGCATAATCTAGGCTACTTCACCCATCGTGCTTGGATCTTGAGAACTGCAAAGCTTGGGTCTGACATCATGCTGATGTGGATGGTCTCTCTTCCTGTGGTTCCCACCATAGGTCCAATACTTGAGTTTTTTTCAGAGTTCAATATTGGGATTTGTTGACGTTGGTTGTTACACATTTCTCTTAACAACAACATTGGCTTTTTTTGAAATTTTCTTGTTTGAGCTAGGTGTTTCCCCTCTTTTCCTTCTGGGTTCTTCTTGGGCCAATTCCTATTTCATCCAGCGGTGCTTTTGTCTTGCCATATACCTTTAATATCATGTATGCACCTTGATTTATCATAACAATGTTCTAACTTCTTGATCATATCCTTTAGGGTCTAGGGTTCCAATAATTCAATTTTAGCTTTGAATACAATATGCAGACCACCGATGAACCTTTGAATTTTAACTTTCTCGTCCTTGAGATATGGTACATACCTCAGCAGTCCTACAAACATGGTGACATATTCATCATTGGTCATGTTATCACTCAGGTTGTTCCCAAAAGTTGTGAGAAAGGGAATACGGCCGAGGTAACCATAGACCAATCTTTTAGATGCAAGTTCTAGCCAACTTGCATCCAGAGAGGGCTCTCTCTTTATAATTTAGCTTTGTTTTTTAGGTATTTTAGGCTAGTTATGAAGTACAAGGATTTTGTTTTGAGTTTGGGTGGTGAGATTCAATAGGACAGAGAGGCAAAACTAAAGAGTTCAATCCATTGGGCATGATGGAGTCAATGAGGATGAACTACTGGATCTGGTTTCTTTGATAGAAAGAGGTACTACAGAGCAGGGTAATCAACTATGGAACAATATGTAAGCTGGAATCAGATGGAATGAAATCTGTGGGTGAAGAGTAATTAAGAATCCTTCATCATGCAGATAGAGGGAAAGTGAATGATTATGACCAAGAAGCAATTAAGAATTTCTTAGCATGTAATCAATGTGTAAGAACCAGGGGAAACAGGAGCAATTAAGAATTCACTATTTATGCTAATTCTGAAGAAAACATAAAAAATAACAGAGATTGAACACAGAGTGCAGTCAAGCAAATTCTGGGCTATTCTTTTTCTCTATTATTAAGATCATGAAACATATATGATATAGTAAACACAAAAACTGAAAACACAAGTAAGAAAGACTTATTGATCCACGAAATGATTCAAGAATTCTGTAACGTAGTCCTCTTCCATCAATCCCATATCCAGAAAGTTCAACAACAATGCATTCCAGCAGCCTTTTATTCCAAAGTTCAATATTACAACAGAGTCTAAGGAAATTTACACATACCCAACCTCTTCAAAACTCTAAGGAAGGGGGTATTTATACAACAAAATATGTACAACCGGTATCTCATAAAAGCTCTGAGATAATATCTAAGTTTAACCTAACGTAATTTACAAGCAAAGTAGAAACAGCTAACTGATGTTGTGTTGGAGGCTGGCTCTGTAGGGTTCGGCTCACAGGTGTCTTCTGCAATAACTGTGCGCATCTAATAGTCTTTACTGTGCTTTAACTCTGATCTGCTCTTCTTAGTCCGCTCTAATACTCTTTAATACTGATTTGATCTGCCTTTATTTTTCCACTGATACTCTTTAAAGCTTGATCTGATACTCTTTGACTTGTTGCGTACCTTGTTTTCTTTGTTCATATCTGTCAGGTGTTTAGCCCAAAATATATTTGTATATGTCGGTTTCTCTCTTCTGGAAGCTTTGGAAATCCCTCTGTTTGCTTTAAACTGTATTAAACAAGGGAGAAAACTGCAAAATGGTGGGTTGGAAAAGTCTGCAAGCTCGTTGTTGGAGCCTTTCTCAGCCTGGAGTGCATGGAGGTGCCTAAAAAACATAACAAAATGACCTTTTCATCCTGTTATTGACAAAAAAGAAGTTTTGGCGGCAATTTTCGATTTGATCGGGAGCGATCACCGTTGGATGAAATGGATGGATGAGGGTTGTTGAATCACATAAGGGCAGATCAGACAGCTGAGGAGAGATCGCAATATCGCGTCGGCGGAAGACAAGGGGTTTGGAGTCTTTATATCTATGTGATTTTCGATTTGTGATTTGCGAACAAATCACATCGCAGAATAGCATATTGGACGGTAAGGGGCAAAGGTTTACACAGTTGATGATGTGATATGCGATATGCGATCGCAGAATCGCATCGCGAAATTTTATCAGAAAAGACGGAGATGGCAGGGTGAAACTGTGATTCGCGATTTGTGATTAGATCGCATCGCGGAAGTTAAAAAAGGGGAAAACAAATGCGGTGGGGTGAAAGTGCGATTTGCGATTTTGCGATTTAGATCACCTCGCGGAAGGTAAAATGGGCGCGGTTTTATGGGTTAAGAGCTCAGGGTTTGGTTATTAATCAACCAGATGTTGATTAATTCCTTTGGGCACGAGGAGGGGGGTTCTTAATAAGTTTCAAGTAAACTTATTAATTCCCGACAAAACATGTTATGGTTATATTTCAACCAGGGTGGGGATATATTACATATTGGGGCTTTTTATACCTAATACGGGGAAGGGTATAAAGCGGGATTTATATAAATAAAGTTAAAAGTTAATATGGATTTTTGAAAGATGGAGAGTGCTAAGCTATAATGTTAAAAAACTTAGGCAAAAAGGAGAAAAAGTCGTTTATACAAGAAAGATGGCCACTTTCCTAAGCAAAAATTTGGGATTTTACTTAGGCAATCGACGAAATGGAATGGGTGGCATAGTGATATTGAG
>APFE030742474.1:0-24763 GCA_000404065.3 Pinus taeda | reverse complement strand
TTTTTTTTTTTTTTTTTTTTTTTTTTTTAATTTATGTGGTTGGACTTGGCTTCATTTGTTGGGTGTGTTGTATTTGTTTTCCTTTTATTTATTTTTTTACTTTTTTGTAGTTTGGTCTTGGTTTCATTTGTTGGGTGTGGAAAAGGAAATGAAGGAAGAAGAATGGAAGGTTATTCTTCATAAATGAAGGTAAGTCAACATACCTAAAGCAATGCATTTCACTTAAAAATATTTTTTGCTAAGTAAAAGTATTTTTTGCTAATTTGTGGCTCCATTTGTTTGTTATTCAATTTATTATGTATTGCCTATGCTCATAAGCAACTATATTGATCTTTTTATGTATTGAAGAACTACAATTGTACAGTCTACGAAGGTGAATTGGTGAATATGCATTCCACATTCTACAAATGTGGCATAGAGGATGGGTGAGTCGTACCTATCTTCTACAAAATACTGTTGTGCTTTAATATCCTGAAATATTTGTTTTTTGCACAAAGTTTTATCATTTTGTCCTAGTTTTGAGGTAGTATTATATGGTTCATGGGTGCGAGATCCAAGATTTTTCCTAGAACTTTGATATGAAATAAATGGAAAACTTATACTGGGGTTCCCATGTTCAGGGTTTATTGTTCATGATTGTCATTGTTGTAATATTAGCTCTCATGGTTTATTCGTGATCTAATATATAAATTTTACTTTGTGGAGTGACTACATCTGTAGTGTGGGATGGTCGAGTGGAGAAGATACTTTAGGCAATGTAGATGCCACACAAAAAATGGGTGAGTCATGATGTTTTCCAACAAAATAGTGTTATTATTATTTGTTTGCTTGACGTTTTCTCCTTCTAGCATGGTTCTAGAGTAGTACCACTCAATTAGTGGTTTGATATATACATCAAATGGTATGTTTAAATTTATATGTTTTTTTTTCCCACATCACACACTCATCCCCACACGACATGCCTTAGAGAGGAGGATGGTAAGATCGAGCAAGCGGTTATAATAACCCTTCAACTAATCGACCACATTGTTAATGGACAACACTATTGCCTTGTGGCCCCTATGATTTTGGGTGTTCAATAAATTTAAAATATGCTTAGATCTCTCTTACATAACTAATTATTCTCTTATGATAACATTGGTTGCATTATTCCTAGAAGAGTAACATGTAGTTCCGAAAATTTATATATTTTTGGATGTAGCATGGAATATATTTTTGGATGTAGCATGGAATATAAATGGTCTGGAATCAAGTTGGATGACAAGTTTTCATGCCTTCAACTCTTTAGTTTATTTTTTGTTAGAATTTTAAATTTTTTATTTTGTACTCTAAATGATGGATACATGAAATCCAAAATGGATCATCCCTCTTTATATTAAAACTCAAAGACAAATATGTTTCATATTATGATAAATTTTTACATTCAAATCTCTAGTTCAACATTTTTTATTCTAATATTTGATTATATATCTATTGTAGATGCCTTGTTCCAGCGAGCATGAGTAAGTGAAATACAAAATGGAATCTCTAGTTCAACATTTTTTATTCTAATATCTGATTATATATCTATTGTAGATGCCTTGTTCCAGCGAGCATGAGTAAGTGAAATACAAAATGGAGTGTCTATCGTTATATAACAAACTCTAGAGGAGGTATGTTTCCTATTATGAATAATTATTGCTTTTGAAATACGCTTACCATTACCATTACTATCTGTGTTTGTATTTTAATCTTATTGACCCCACTCTTTTCCTTTCAGCTGAGGAGAAGAAACTGTAGTAGCGATAATGTGCAAAGGGGGAGTTTGCAATTTTCTGTTGGTTGTTGTGTACATGTTTTGTTTTTGTTGAGTTTGAGCGTAGTCATGTTTGTTGTTGTACTCGTTTCCCATTTCTTTTAGTTTGGTCTTGGTTTTGTTTATTGGATGTGATATAGGAAAGGAAGGCAGCAAGGAGAGACACTGAAAGAGATAAGTTTGAGGTTATCATTCATAAATGAAGGTGAATCACCTTAACTATATGCAATGCATTTCACTCACAATTACATTTCGCTTATTTGTGAATCTTTATGCTTGTTTTTCAATTTATTATATGTTTTATATGTGGTTTCACACTCAACTATATTGATCTACATTGTGTAGTCAACAATCACAATCGTATAGCTTATGAAGGTCAAGGTGAAGATACCATAGACATTCTAGCAACACAACTTGGGCGGGCGATTGGTGAGCCATATTTTTTCCTACATAAGAATATTGTCCTTTAATCGACTGAAATATTTGTTCTTTGCGAATCATTTTATCTTTTTGTCATGGCTTCAAGATAGTATGATCTTGTTAATGGGTGTGAGAATTGAGATTTTCCAAGAACTTTTATACGAAATAAAGGGAAATATTATATTGAGGTTGACATTTTCAGGGCTTATTGTACATGGAGGGTGCTGCTATAACATTAGCCAAAGGTGAATAGGTGTGTTAATGATTAATTTGTTGCTCTGTATATTTGTTATTCATTTTCTCTCGTGGTTTATTTGTGGTCTCTTATATAATATTACTTTGTGCAGTGAGTTACTATAGCTGCAGTGTCTGGGATGGTGCAGTGCATGTTTACTTGCTCTACATGACATGGAAACCCCCACACATTGTGGCTTGTATAGGAGGTGGGTATGGTTGAGTAGACAAGCATACTGACCCAATC
The DNA here is from genome assembly GCA_000404065.3 of Pinus taeda. Taxonomy (NCBI): domain Eukaryota; kingdom Viridiplantae; phylum Streptophyta; class Pinopsida; order Pinales; family Pinaceae; genus Pinus; species Pinus taeda. The sequence goes on along the minus strand of APFE030742474.1, from coordinate 22,067 downwards.
AGCCAATCAACGATCATGCTAAATTACAACACTATTACCTTGTGGACCCTAGGATTTTGGGTGTTCAATATGTTTAGATATGCTTAGTTTTATTTTCTGAATTTCTATTACTCGTAGTAGAAGTACATCTAATTTAGAAAATTTATATATTTGTTAGATATAACGCTAATATAATTGGACTCGAACTAAGTTGCACAAGAAGTTCATACCTTGAAACACTCTAGTTCAAATTTTCTTAGAAATCTAATGTTTTATTGTGTATCTAGTGCAAATGGCTTGTTGCATTGAACATGAATACATGAAACAGAAAATGGACTCTTTCGTTTTATATAATAGTCTTAAAGAAATGTGTGTTTCTTATTATGCTTAATTATTGTGTTTGACTGTTTAATTTAACTAATATAATCATTCTAATATCTTATTTTGTATTTTGTATTTGTTGTAGATGGTTTGTTTTGATGAGCACAGACAAGAGGAATAGACAATAGAGTGTTCAACGTTATAAATCAAACTCTAGGGGAGGTTCCTTTCCTATTATGAATAATTATTGGTTTTGAAATATGCTTGCCATTACCAATTGTGTGTATATACTAATATAATCATTCTAATATCTTATTTTGTATTTTGTATTTGTTGTAGATGGTTTGTTTTGATGAGCACAGACAAGAGGAATAGACAATAGAGTGTTCAACGTTATAAATCAAACTCTAGGGGAGGTTCCTTTCCTATTATGAATAATTATTGGTTTTGAAATATGCTTGCCATTACCAATTGTGTGTATATTTTAACCTTATTCAACCCACTTTTTTTTTTTTTCCTTTCAGGAGAGGAGAGCATATTGCAGGAGAGATGATGTGTAACGGGGATATTTGCAATTTTTCTTTGTTCTTGTTTGCATGCTTTGTTTTCTAAGTTTGAGCATGGCCATGCTTTGCGTTGTACTCTTTTTTTTTTTAATTTATGTGTTTGGACTTGGCTTCATTTGTTGGGTGTGTTGTACTTGTTTTCCTTTTATTTTATTTTTTTACTTTTTTGTAGTTTGGTCTTGGTTTCATTTGTTGGGTGTGGAAAAGGAAATGAAGGAAGAAGAATGGAAGGTTATTCTTCATAAATGAAGGTAAGTCAACATACCTAAAGCAATGCATTTCACTTTAAAGTATTTTTTGCTAATTAAAAGTATTTTTTGCTAATTTGTGGCTCCATTTGTTTGTTATTCAATTTATTATGTATTGCCTATGCTCATAATCAACTATATTGATCTTCTTTATGTATTGAAGAACTACAATTGTACAGTCTACGAAGGTGAATTGGTGAATATGCATTAGACATTCTACAAATGTGGCATAGAGGATGGGTGAGTCGTACCTATCTTCTACAAAATACTGTTGTGCTTTAATATCTTGAAATATTTGTTTTTTGCACAGTTTTATCATTTTGTCCTAGTTTTGAGGTAGTATTATATGGTTCATGGGTGCGAGATTCAAGATTTTTCCTAGAACTTTGAGATGAAATAAATGGAAAACTTATACTGGGGTTCCCATGTTCAAGGTTTATTGTTCATGATTGCCATTGCTGTAATATTAGCTCTCATGGTTTATTCGTGATCTAATATATAAATTTTACTTTGTGGAGTGACTACATCTGTAGTGTGGGATGGTCGAGTGGAGAAGATACTTTAGGCAATGTAGATGCCACACAAAAAATGGGTGAGTCATGTTGTTTCGAACAAAATAGTGTTATTATTATTTGTTTGTTTGACGCTTTCTCCTTCTAACATGGTTCTCGAGTAGTACCACTCAATTCTACTCAATTAGTGGTTTGACATAGACATCAAATGGTATGTTCAAATTTATATGCTTTATTGTTTCACATCACATGTACACCTCCACACAACGTGCATACTGACCCTTAAACTAATTGAATGGGAATTGAGATTTTCTAAGAACTTTTATACGAAATAAAGGGAAATGTTATATTGAGTTTGACATTTTTAGAGCTTATTGTTTATGGTTGGTGCTGCTATAACATTAGCCAAGGGTGAACAGGTTTGTGTATGATTAATTTATTGCTCTGTATATTTGTTATTCATTTTCTCTCGTGGTTTATTTGTGATCTCATATAATATTACTTTGTGCAGTGGGTGACTATAGTTGCAGTGTCTGGGATGTTGCAGTGCATGTTTTCTTGCTCCACATCACATGGACACCCCCACACATCGTGCCTTGTAGAGGAGGTGGGTAAGGTTGAGTAGACAAGCATATTGACCCTTCAACCAATCAAATATCGTGCTAAAATGCAACACTATTGCCTTATGGACCCTAGTATTTTGGGTGTTCAATATGTTTAGATATGCTTAGATTCCTTGTTTTTATGTTTAGATATGCTTAGTTTCATTTTCTGAAAAATTTACAGCTTATGAAAACATTACTTGTGTTATAGAAGTACATCTAGTTTAGAAAATTTATATATTTTTTAGATATAACACTCAATATAATTGGACTCGAACTAAGTTGCATGACAAGTTCATACTTTCAAACCCTCTAGTTTAAATTTTCTTAGAAATCTAATATTTTATTGTGTATCTAGGCTTGTTCCATTGAACATGAATACATGAAACAGAAAATGGACTTTCTTGTTTAGGGCTTGTTGTTCATGATTGCCATTGTTATAATATTAGCTAAGGGAGAGTAGGTATGTGTATGGTTGATTCATCGCTCTGTGTATTTGTTAATTGAGTTCTCATGGTTTATTCGTGATTTAATATATAAATCTTACTTTGTGCAGTGACTACATTTGTAGTGTTTGGGAGGGTTGAGTGGAGAAGGTACTTTAGGCAATATAGATGCAACACAGAGGATGAGTAATGTTGTTTTCCAACAAAATAATGTTATTATTATTTGTTTGTTTGATGTTTTCTCCTTCTAGCATAGTTCTCGAGTAGTACCACTCAATTAGTGGTTTGGCATATACATCAAATGGTATGTTTAAATTTATATGCTTTCTTGTTCCACATCACATGTACACCCTCACACAACGTGCCTTAGAGAGGAGGATGGTAAGATCGAGCAAGCAAGCATAAGCAAGCATACTGACCCTTCAACTAATGCACCAATGTTAATGGACAACACTATTGCCTTTTGGCCCTTATGATTTTGCGTGTTCAATAAATTTAAAATATGCTTAGACCTCTCTTACAAAAAGAATTATTTCTCTTACACTGCTCATGTTGGGGAATTCTTCCTCCAGAAATCATTCTGTCCTCTTCTTGACTGCACTTTCCCAGTATCTCATCAAATGCAAGAAACTTGTAAGAAACTTGTCATTATTATTGATGGTAGTAATAGAAGTTTCTTAAGAAGGAAGACCTCTAAGCATAGTAGGTTATCTCTCCTCATGCTTCGGAATTCTTCCTCCGGAAATCATTTTGGCCTATTCCTGACTACACTTTCCCAAAAGCTCATCAAATGTAGGAAACTTGTCTTTATTACTGATGGTAGTAATAAAAGTTTCTTAAGAAGAAGACCTCCAAGCATAATCAACACCAACTCTTTATTAGAAACAACTTCACAAGAAGAAGTTGACCACTGATCTTTGATTTTTGATATCCTTATGAAATATACTTGAATAGTTTTTTCTTTGTTCATCTTAATATCTTTGAGCTAATTTTTCAGAGCAAGAATTTGACTCAAGTTGTTCACTTAGTACATTCCAATCATCTTGTCATACATTTCTTTGGTTGACTCAAGTTGTTCACTTAGTACATTCCAATCATCTTGTCATACATTTCTTTGGCTTTCTTCAAATTGGAGACATAAGGATAATCTTTTTAGCCTTGACTTCTCTTTTCTTGTATATGGCCTTGATAACAACATTGGAATTTTCAGCTGGTTCAGCGACCTCTCCTTCAACATGCTCCAAAAGATCATGTTCTTCAAGAGTAATATCCAATCTGGTTTTCCAAGGGAAAAAGTTTGAAGCATCAACCAACTTCGCTTCAGTATTAAAATAAGAAGAAGACATTTTGATCTGCTAAAAAATTTCAGCAGCAAATAGAAAGAGACAACTAGAGATATTTAAGCAATAAATGAGATATGTCAACAACAAAAAATATTTTAGTAGTAAATGAGATATTTTAACAACAATTTCAGCTCATAAAATGAGCAGCAGGTAGAAAGAACAAGAAGAGATATTTCAACAGAAAGAGAGTTGCAAATAGAGTGGACAACGAGAGATATTTCAGTAGAAAGAGAGTTGCAAATAGAGTGGATAACAAGAGATATTTTAGCAAAAAGAGAGCTGTGAATGGAGCTGCACAAAAGGAGATATTTTAGCAAAAAACGAGTTGTAAATAGAGCTTGTCTTCACCAGAGCTTTGATACCATGTTGAAATTATGAAGTTCTATGCTGCAACAATTACTTATTCCAAAACATCTATTTTCTGCAACATTAGTTGTTAAATAATTGTAGATAGAACAAACACCATATAAACCATATGCAAAATAGAAGACATCCAAGAACACAATGAAACACAAAGAATTTAGTTCCAATGGCCGAGGCAAAACCCATAAGGGGAAAACCCAACTAGATTCTTCTTCTTTAGAAATCAAATGTTCAACAAAGATACAGAATACAATGAGAGAAAGAAGAAGTTCACCCAAATCTAAAGATCTTTGATAGTTGTGGCTGATGCAAACACTAAATTACTATGGTTCATCAACATCTACTTTTCGCTCTTACTCTTCAAGTCTCTCTCTCTCTCTCACACACAATTCTTCTCTAGTCTCTCTAACTCTCTCTTTTCACAATGCATAAGTGAGTAATAGAGAGGATGAGAGGCACAAATATATAGGAAGAGCAAGGAGGTCGAATTCATGGAGTAACTCCCAAGCCTTGAGGAAGAGTTACATACATATTACAAAATAAGTGTAACTTATGCCATAAAAGGAGGTACGTTTGCATTAGTAACTTAGGCCTTAAAGAGGGAGTATGCATGCCTTAGTAATTCGAGCCATTAAGGAGAAGTGTAACATATGCATTAAAGAGGTGTAAGTAATTTTTTATGACGTGTCATTAAAGTGTGTAAGAGAGAGTAAGAGGCGCGTAAGAGGATTAAAGAGAGAGAGGAAGAGAGTAACATATCGTTGAATGAGAGAGTTCGATTTGCTATCAAGCAGAGAGAGAGATGTGGAGTGGCATGATTGAGTGCCAAGTAGGAGAGGGTGACATGGAATTTCATTGTAATAATAATATTAGTGTCTTAAGGATAAAAATAATATTAAATATATATATATATTGATGATTAAATTTAAAATTAAACAATTGAGATTGATTAATGGTAAGTTAATTGATTACTAATTGAAACATGGTGTCTTACTAATTTTGGAAAGTCAATGTTGCAAGGATAGACATGGCTTTCTATTTTTAGAAAGTCACTCTAGAATAGTTGGAAATGAAATTTTATTCAAGGAAATTCATCCCCTAGCTGCCAATTTTCAACATAGGGCACACAAGATCTAGTCCTCTTGGTTGCTCGCCCTTTCATCCTTCAAAGGTCAACCCTTAGGGCTTCCAAAATTTCTCATTCACAGTCAACACCATGACTAATCTAGGGCTTCCAAGGCTGCCCTTTCTTTTGCATATTGTCTTAAATTGTCCATATCTAGGGCTATTCTAAACAACCCACCAACAGTGATAAGGTGCCTTTTATATCCTTGTTCATATGGTTGATTACAACTGTTGTTCAAACCTTTGAACAAACCCTCTCTTCCTTTACTACGCCACCCTTCTCGTTGTCCTTTCATCTCAAATTGCTACCCACAACATAGAGTCATCTGCCTCCCTTTCTAGGGTCTCTGCCCTCGTCATTCATCACAAATCTCAACTATTCTTTCACTAAGATTTTGACAGACCAAAGGATGGCTCTCTACATAGGAAGAAGCCCTAATTATGGCATATCAAAATTGTTGTCCAAAACCTCATGGACAACCCTCCAACCTTAGCAATCTATCTCCTTGAGGATGTTGCCACTTAACCTCCAAGCAACCATGGTTCTAGGTATTTTCTTAACTGATATCCTAGGCCTTGCTACAAATCTTTGTGGCCTCAAATCTAGGGTTACCTGAGACCTACACTTGTAGCCCTGTACTTGCTTTGCTAGTCCTCTAAGGCATGTGTCGTTACTTCAACTTTCCTCTAATCCTCACAACATACCAAAAGAACCTTATTCTAGGTGTTTCGACCCTCCAATAAGGTACAAGAGTCTGCGGCTAGATCACAAAAGTACCATTGCTATTAGTCAACAACTTTCGACCCTTTTCCATAGGTCTCTTCCACTACTTGGATACACAGACTTGCCCACTGAAACCCCACCAAAATCGACCAACATCCTCCTTGAACTTGAACTAGAACATGAGACAAAAGGACAAACACAAAACCCTTATTTTTGCTTCTTATCTAGCTTGTCTTCCTTAGGTATGCAACCTCCTAGGATTAGTTCTCACTTTAGAAGAATTGCACTTGTTGGATAATCAAATGAGTTTCACAACTTTCCTTATATTTTTCTCATGAGGGTAGACATTGCCCTCAAAGGGTGTATTTTCAATCCTAGGTCAACCTGAAGTTTTAGACAAACCCCAACTAACTTAAGGAAATTTAATTTCTTCATTTGATCAAGACCCTTGCTCCTTTAAGGGTTCTTCGCTTGCAACAATGAATAAATAATAATTCCTTTGCTTGATTTCACACCCACACCTTCGGTAGAAAACCACAATTTTTGGGTTCTTCGCTCGCAAAAGGGAAAACCATTTTGTGGTGCAAACTCACACAAACCCAGTACCAAACGTTGTGGAGTACCTCCCAAGCTACACAATATAACAAAGCTAAACTTCAAATAATATGCACCTTTCTCGGCATACTCGGGGGTTCCAAAGTTGAAGTCACAGTGAAATTTGATAGCATAGGTGGTATGACAGTGATGACTCCTTCATTAGTAGAGATCTAGTCTTGTAGAAGCGCATTTCACTTAACTTTGCACTTCCGTTGTTGGAATCGATTTGAGATATGCTGAGAAGTTTCAATGATATTTTTCTGTTAAAGAACTCTCTGAGATTGTCTCTGATGTCTACACTAAAATCATTTAAATCCCAAACATTTTTCTATATAAGCGCAACCACTTTAATTTTGTGCTGTGCAGATGTAAACATGATGTTGTGGCCAAACAATTGTGCGACTTTATACATCATTGGGTCTTTCAATCACTTATGCTTGCTAGTAGAATGGAAGATATGGGAGGTCAATGTTTGCATACAAATATAAAACAAAATGATTTTTATAGTCGTGGAACGAACAAAGAAAGAAGTCACAATAGGTATGAGAAGGCCACTGTTGTATTGGAGTGACATCAGTTGGAATCGATCTGAGATATGCTGATAAGTTTCAATGATATTTTTCTGCTAACGAACTCTCTGAGATTGTCTCTGATGTCTACATTGAAATCATTTAAATCCAAAACATTTTTCTATATAAGCGCAACCCTTTTAGTTTTGTGTTGTGCAGACGTAAACATGATGTTGTGGCCAATTGAGCGACTTTATACATCGTTGGGTCTTTCAATAGCTTATGCTTGCTAGTAGAATGGAAGATATGGGAGGTCAATGTTTGCATACAAATATAAAACAAAATGATTTTTATAGTCGTGGAACGAACAAAGAAGTCACGATAGGTATGAGAAGACCACTGTTGTATTGGAGTGACATCAGCATCGGGAAAAACTTATGAAGAAGATAACTGCTGACAAAAACCGTCTAAGTCCTATTTTACGAGATTCATTTTTTTATTATTTGGTAACTAGCAAGGTGTACAAGAGTTATATTGTCCACAAACGTAAAGAAACCAACATTTCTTGTAGTGATTCTCCTCACATACATGGGTGGCCTAATCTGTAGTCTCCAAATATTGTTGATATCACCACCCAGCCTGCGCACTGCTCCATGGCCCTTTTGTTATCAAACACAACAAATCGTAAGCTACCATGATTGGCTATTGTATATAATTGTCAGCATGTCACTCTTGTGACACTACAGAAATATGTGTTGAATTCCTAGATCGAAAAGTGTGAAGACTGATGGCTTTCATACCCAACATAATCTCTTTCTTATCAAATAATTTCCCTACTCTGCTCATATTAAATATAAAGTTATATATATGCCCATCCAACTAATAGCTTTCATACCCAACATAATCTCTTTCTTATCAGATAATTTCCCTACTGTACTCATATTAAATATAAAGTTATATATATGCCCATCCAATCCACATAGGATCATCACCAATGAGATTTATATCAAACTCAAGGACCAAATGTTTCTCCAATTTTCAGATAGACAATATTACCCCTTTGGTGGTCAAAAGAACTTGAAGAACAATATTACCCCTTTAGTGGCCAAAAGAACTTTAAAAACATTGTGATTACAATTATAGAAAACCCAACGGGTATTATCCAATATTACCAAATACCCCTTTAGTGGCCAAAAGAACTTTAAAAACATTGTGATTTCAATTATAGAAAACCCAACGGGTATTATCCAATATTACCAAATCTCTTTTTTGCCCTGTAGCTTTGTTGATGCGTGCTCACAACTACGAATTATAAGTGAAAACCCTCTTTAAATGTTCCAAAACAAGGAACAATTTGACCTTATGCTTGACTTTCATCTAAAATATTTTAGTTTGTTATAAGATCGATATTTACATATCTTTCCAAAACTTCTACGTGAGCTTGAAACAAATAGTTGTTGATGCAGCAATTTAATAAGTTATAAATCTCCATAGCTCGACCTTATGTACACAAATCTTCTATCTAAATAAGAAGTTGTTGAACCGTTGTCTCTCTCAGAAGTTCTAGCTTGAAACCAGTAACTCTTTCCCCCATAAGTTCTAGCTTGAAACCAGTAACCCTTTCCCCTTGACATATGACAGGCAATTGAAGAAGCCCTGAGATCACCTAGAAGGTATTGAATTGGGTTTGGCAGGCATTGCAATAACAAATTGTCTCCTCACTTTGAACCCTTTCCCCTTGACATATGATAGGCAATTGAAGAAGCCCTGAGATCACCTAGAAGGTATTGAATTGGGTTTGGCAGGCATTGCAATAACAAATTGTCTTCTCACTTTGAATCTCTGAAACAAACTACCAAAATGTTGGTCTTCACATGAGTACACAAAAGATTATTCATTCAAATTACTATGACATGACTATATTGAATTACTCTAAACAATTTGATATGTGGATAGCTAAGATTATTCATTCAAATTACTATGACATGACTATATTGAATTACTCTAAACAATTTGATATGTGGATAGCTTCAAGGCTATCTCAGCTAACCCTTGTCACAAGTTCCTAGAGTAAGTCGGCTTGATTTTCTATTTCAATGTGTTATGGTTTAATTCTGACTAAAATAATTAAAGGGCATTTGTTGAATTCAAAGTGTTCTGATCTAAATTCTGACTGAAACAATTAAAGGGCATTTATTGTTCTCTAGTAAGTTATATTTACTACAATCCATCTTGATTGTCCGCAGTTTGTAGCAACAATGCTTTGATTTCTTTGGTTGTAACATCTTCCCTCGTACTCAAAATACATCTCACTCAAATCCATTGAGTAGCTTATGATTGCTTAATTAACATCAAGACCAAGTCCATCCAGAGCCTTGAATGTTTAGGGCATTTCCTTCAGAGGGATCAGATTGTGAGAATCTCTCTATGGTGCCTATTGTATCCTTCGACGCTCAACGGACCAATTGGATAATACTCCACCAAAACTTATGAGGCTCATTTTGCACATAAGCATGACAACAGTAAACTCCATCTTTGGACAAAATTTTGCCTTGCAATTTTTGTTACAACATATCAAGTCTAATACATATTGGACATACTTGATGCGACGGACTTGAAACAGAAATGAACTCTTTTTGGCAACCCCTCCTTGAGAGCTTCCACAATTATAGTTTTATGCAAAAATGAAACCAAAATGTTGGAAACTTCTAGCCAGCGTTGCTTTTTCCCTTACTCGAGTTTAAATTAAAGGTTTAATTGCAGTCTTGGGAGGATCCCAATTCTCTTTCAACATTTTGCTTCACCCTTTCCATCATTTTGTACATCTATTTTATGCTTGATTTACTCTGTCAACGATTGGTGGTGGATGTTGCCAGCATTTTCTTCAATAAACTACCAGAATGTTGGTCTTCACGTGAGTACACAAAAGATTATTCATTCCTATTACTATGACATGACTATATTGAATTACTCTAAACAATTTGATATGTGGATAGCTTCAAGGCTGTCTCAGCTAACCCTTGTCACAAGTTCCTAGAGTAAGTCTTGTCACAAGTTCCTAGAGTAAGTCTGCTTGATTTTCTATTTCAATGTGTTATGGTTTAAATTCTGACTAAAATAATTAAAGGGCATTTGTTGAATTCAATGTGTTCTGATCTAAATTCTGACTACAATCCATCTTGATTGTTTGCAGTTTGTAGCAACAATGCTTTGATTTCTTTGGTTGTAACATCTTCTCTCGTACTAAATTACATCTCGTGCAAATCCATGGAGTAGCTTATGATTGCTTAATTAACATCAAGATCAAGTACATCCAGAGCCTTGAATGTTTAGGGCCTCTCCTTCAGATGGATCAGATTGTGAGAATCTCTCTATGGTGACAATCCATCTTGATTGTCTGCAGTTTGAAGCAACAATGGTTTGATTTCTTTGGTTGTAACATCTTCCCTCGTAACTCAAAATACATCTCGTGCAAATCCATTGAGTAGCTTATGATTGCTTAATTAACATCAAGACCAAGGGAGTAGCTTATGATTGCTTAATTAACATCAAGATCAAGTCCATCCAGAGCCTTGAATGTTTAGGGCCTTTCCTTCAGATGGATCAGATTGTGAGAATCTCTCTATGGTGACAATCCATCTACAATGGTTTGATTTCTTTGGTTGTAACATCTTCCCTCGTAACTCAAAATACATCTCGTGCAAATCCATTGAGTAGCTTATGCTTGCTTAATTAACATCAAGGCCAAGTCCATCTAGAGCGTTGAATGTTTAGGGCCTTTCTTTCAGATGGATCAGATTGTGAGAATCTCTCTATGGTGCCTATTGTATCCTCTTCTGTGCTCAACCAACCTGCAATTTCAAGACCAAGTCCATCTAGAGCCTTGAATGTTTAGGGCCTTTCCTTCAGATGGATTAGATTGTGAGAATCCCTCTATAGTGCCTACTGTATCCTTCGGCGCTCAATCGGGCTCTCAACCAACCTGCAATTTCAAGACCAAGTCCATCTAGAGCCTTGAATGTTTAGGGCCTTTCCTTCATATGGATCAGATTGTGAGAATCCCTCTATGGTGCCTACTGTATCAAATTCGGCGCTCAATCGGGCTCTCAACCAACCTGCAATTTCAAGACCAAGTCCATCTAGAGCCTTGAATGTTTAGGGCCTTTCCTTCAGATGGATCAGATTGTGAGAATCCCTCTATGGTGCCTACTGTATCAATCGGGCGCTCAATCGACCAGAGCTTAAGAGCTTCCACAATTATAGCTTCATGCAAAAATGAAACCAAAATGTTGGGAAACTTCAGCTTCCACAATTATAGCTTCATGCAAAAATGAAACCAAAATGTTGGGAAACTTCAGCGTCCACAATTATAGCTTCATGCAAAAATGAAACCAAAATGTTGGGAAACTTCTAGCCAGTCTTGGGAGGATCCCAATTCTCTTTCAACATTTTGTTTCACCCTTTCCATCATCTTGTCTTGCTTGATTTACGATCCCAATTCTCTTTCAACATTTTGTTTCACCCTTTCCATCATTTTGTCTTGCTTGATTTACTCGGTCAGCGATTGGTGGTGGATTGGTGCTAGCAGTTGCATTTCGTGGTGGATGTTGCAGTTGCATTTTCCTCAATTTTTTAGTTTTCCCAATTCTCTTTCAACATTTTGCTTCACCCTTTCCATCATTTTGTCCATCTATTTTATGCTTGATTTACTCGGTCAACGATTGGTGGTGGATGCTGCTAGCAACTGCATTTTTGTGGTGGATGCTGCTAGCAGTTGCATTTTCTTCAATTTTTTAGTTTTTGCGAAGTCAATCATGTTCAATGTCGAATTTCTTTAATAGTGTTATTCAATTTATTAAATACCCTTCTAGTACTCTCTATGTTAGCATCCAAGTAGACCCATAAATCTTCCACAACTCTCAAGACATGTTCAATGTCGAGTTTCTTTAATAGTGTTATTCAATTTATTAAATTCCCTTATAGTACTCTCTATGTTAGCATCCAAGACATGTTCAATGTCGAGTTTCTTTAATAGTGTTATTCAATTTATTAAATTCCCTTATAGTACTCTCTATGTTAGCATCCAAGTAGACCCATAAATCTTCCACAACTCTCAAGTCTTGAGGTATTGGACATCCTCCCAAAAGAGGGCTGAATGTGTTGCTAGTCTTTTTGGAGGCATAAGTGTTGAAGTGGAAAGAAAAAATTTCAAAGACCAAGCAAAAATGTGCCAAAATCAAAGCTGACCTAGAAAATGTTGACAAAGGCATTGTTGGTGCTCAGATGCCCTAAGCAATTAAGTTTGATCATCTAGCATTGAACGCCATCATAATTAGTAATTGATACTTTTCCATCTCATAATGATACAAAGTAATTTGCTAAGTGACGTCAACATTATAACCTTGGGCCACTTGAGTAAATATTATATTATCAAAGAAAATTAACAGGCCGTGCCTTCGAGTACTGGGAATATTTAATGTTTTTAGGTATAGCATTGTTATTAGTTGGCATTGTTACATATTGCTCTTTTCATTTTCGAACGAGGCAAGAACTCTTAATCAGGGTTCAAATGTTATGAGCATGGGTTTCCATCCTCTGCAGCAAACAATTCTGCTAGGTGATGTGATTCCAAATTCCATTCAATACAATTCTTCATTTAGATAAATTCCGATGTGTTTTTTATCTTCATAAATGTGTTCACACTGGTGTTCAATCAGTTGGAACAACACTGGCTAGTGGTTCGATCGGTTGGAACAAATGTTGGTGACATTGCAATTTGGAGGGTGGCATCTCCACAAAAATTAGCTTGCAGGACCTTTAAGATTTGGAAAATATTGCAATTTGGGAAGTGGCATCTCGACAAAAATTAGCTTGCAGGGACTTTAAGATTTGGGAAATTTCTGCCCGTTCGATTCCCATCCACGTAGAATTTTTCATATAATACTTCTCTAGTTTAAATTAGAAAAAAATGTACATGTATGAATTGATCTTGAAAAGATTTTAGGGTTCCTTACTGAGTTGATCATTCGCTTCGGCCTGTGTAAACTCTTATAAATGTTTTATTATGTTTTCTTAGGTTGCTATTGTGAAAAATCCAGCTATATATGGGGCAGACCTTGGTAACGTAATATATACTCTATTCATTAATAAGATGTTTTGATATCATTTCCTTCTTTATACAACACGGTGAGTGATAATAATGCCATCTAATGCCTCAAGTGTTTGTTTTTTATTTCTTTTTTGGTTGCGCACCAATGTATTCAGATATTGACATGGCTGCTTTTGTGTTATAGGAGTTTCCTTTTCCAAGCATATAGTTCACATATATTCTTATTCCGTGATAGGAGATTTGAGACAACATCTAAAGGTTTGCTTGCATGCTCAAAGGCCAACCTATATATTCTTGTAGGTCTGTAAAATTAAATTTGTATTGAAAGTATATTTATTAACATTGATATAATTTAAACAGATTGACGCATGTTGGTGGTGTGAATGATATTGTTTTTTCACACCCTACCTGCCAGCGCTTCATAATTACATACGGGGATGATAAGACCATCAAGGTAATCCGCTTTATCATGTGTCAAGACTCATTCTAATAGTTGTCGCTTATTTATCTGTATATGAAAATTTAAAAAAGAAAGATTTTTTTTTTGTCTGTGCAGTACACATTTGAAGGTCATGAAGCAGCCATATGTTCGTTTAAACCTCACCAGTAAGAAAATATTCAGGTACTTTGTTCATTGAAACCTCAAAATTTTATGTATTAATTTTAGTTGTTTTGAAGTTACATTGCATATTCCATTGGGAAGGTCATGAAGCAGCCATATGACTCACCAGTAAGAAAATATTTAGGTACTTTGTTCATTGAAACCTGAAAATTTTATGTATTAATTCTAGTTGTTTTGAAGTTACATTGCATATTCCATTGGGAAGGCCATGAAGCAACCATATGTTCGGTTAAACCTCACCAGTAAGAAAATATTCAGGTACTTTGTTCATTGAAACCTGAAAATTTTATGTATTAATTCTATTGTTTTGAAGCTACATTGCATATTCCATTTTTGTTTGATATTTGGTTTCATGTGAATGTTTGGCCCTATGACAAATACTTTATTGCACTAAAGATAGATTATGATTCTTTGTTTGAAAGCAATTTATTTTTTGTACACCTATTGATGGAAAGATCAAAGCCTGGTTGTATGATCTTGGGGGATCTAGGGTGGACTATAATGCTCCAGGCTTCTGGTGCACTACAATAGCTTATAGTACTGATGGAACAATGTAAAATGTTAACGATGTTTAGTTTTTAAAGTCTCTTCATGTGGATGAGTTTTGTCAAGACTACCTTTTCGAAGTATATGATCATTTGCAATTTTTATTAGGCTCTTTTCAAATGCTCTATTAGCCATTATTTTGGCATATATTTTATAGGAATAGGATGATATGATTGTCTGACAGTGGAGACAACATGTGTGCAGAGTAGTATAGACAGCAGGAAACCAATGCTTTTAGATGAGGTCGCAGACAAGAGTAAGAATTGGAAATTGACTGAGATCACTGATTCGGGTGAGTGTAGGTCTCTCAGGTTGCCTAACACAATGCATGCGAGCAAGGTATGCAATCGTCCTATTACAAAAAAACACTAAAGGCTGACATTACAATTTTATGTGCTACAATTTCTTGAAGGTGGTAAAACTGATATACACCAATTCCGGTGTTGTTTTAGCACTGACATCCAATGCTCTCCATAAACTGTGGAATGGCCGGGGAGTGACCGGAATCCATCCGGAAAGGTGGGGTTCTTTAGTAGTAGTGGTTTGTTTTCTTTTTTAGCTTGTTTTATTTATTTTTTGATAGTTATAATTTTGGATATATAATTTGCAGCCGTATTTTATGTAATAATGATTGCTAAGTTACTAAGAGTTAGTGTTTTGTTTATTGTCTACAGCGAGTATTCCACGATGTGGCAGCCAGCTAGTGGGATTGTTATGAATAACGACATTGGTGATAGAAATCCACAAAAGGACGCTGCTTGTATGATGATATTCAGGTGGCAAGGTCTCCTTATTCAATATGATGACATTTAAGGTAACAGAGCCTTTTACCGAAAGACCTGTTTCATTTTGATGTTTCCGATGATTATATAATTTCAGTTTTTAGTACATTGTTCTGCTTAGGGTTTATTCTGTACTGTCTCACCTTCAACTTTCAAATTATGAGCGTAGTGAGTTCATTTCAGGATCACCCTAGGTTCTTGCCTAATGTTCCTCACTATAGGCTAAGAATTCAAAGGCATGGCAACTTTCATGCCACTTCGTACAGCCACATTTCTGGCTTTCCACCCTCGGGCAATAACATCATTACTATTGGCATGGAGGATTCATCAATTCAAAAATACAATGTTCGAGTTGATAACAATTGGGATGGAGGATTCATCAATTCAAAAATACAATGTTCGAGTTGATAAGGTGCTGCCTGCGAATATATCTTTGAATTTAAAATTCTTATCTTTTTCCTTCATTGTGGCATGCTCTGAACTTGCTGCAATTTTTACAGGTTTTACAGGTAAAAATAAAGTTGAAAGGCCAGGAATCCATCCGTAAAGGTGGGGTTCTTTAGTAGTTGTTGTTTGTTTCCTTTTTATTTTAGTAATGATTGACGAGTAACTAAGAATTAATATTTTGTTCCACCATCTATAGCGAGTATTCCACCACAGATGTGGCAGCCAGCTAGTGGGATTATTATGAATAATGACATTGGCGATACAAATCCAGAAGAAGCCGCTGCTCGTATAGCTCACTGAGAATGATTCCTATGTGACGTCTGCGTCCCGTGGCAAGGTCTCCTTATTTAATATGATGACATTTAAGGTAAGAGAAGCCTTTTACCTAAAGACCAGTTTCATTTTAATGCATCTGCTTAGGGTTTATTCTGTAATGTCTCATCTTCAATTTTCAAATTATGAGCGTAATGGGGTTCACTTCACTTCAGGATCACTCTAGATTCTGTGTAATGTTCCTCACTATAGGCTAAGAATTCAAAGGCTCCCAATTTATCTAAATTACTGGCTTGATGGAATGTTAATTAGTGACAACTTTCATACCACTTCCTGCAGCCACATTTCTGGCTTTCCACGTTTTTTTGGCAGTTGTCTCTGGGGCATGGATAGGTGGGACTAGCGAAAGTAAAAAGTTGTACAGGTACAGCACATCATCACCACCAGTTGGATACAAGAATACAGTTTCATGATGATCAATTCAAACATACACAATTATGTAATGACACTTTCTGTATCTGATTTGATGACCTTGGTTGTGTATGAGAGCCAGCTTGCTATATATGATGCTTTCAAGTTGGAGCGTTTGCTCTATGTAAATAATTGTAAGCAGTGTTGAAGTGAAACATAGACAGTTATGTAATGTCACTTACTTTCTCAATCTTATTTGATGACCTTGTTACATGGTTGCATTGCAGTGGCCTCCTCATGATTCCCTATCTGCTCCTATTTCAAGTGCTATATACTCATGGGACAACGCCCTAGTTTATGCGAGCTTCTGTGATGGTGCAGTTGGAGTGATTGGATGACCATGTTACATGGTTGCATTGCAGTGTTCTTCTCATGATTCCGTATAGTTGGTACATCTACTTTTTAGATTTGGATTTTCAATTCTCTTAAAATAAGAGATGGAGGAGCTCACGTTATTGAGCCTTCGGAGTAGGAAGGGAAATGGGGTGTTGGACCACCCCAGATAATGGAACTAATGGAACTGTCATTGCACTGTTCTTCTCATGATTCCGTATAGTTGATACATCTATTTTTTAGATTTGGATTTTTCAATTCTCTCTTAAAATAAGAGATGGAGGAGCTCACGTTATTGAGCCTGAAGGGAAATGGGACAACGTCCTAGTTTATGCGAGCTTCTGTGATTGTGCAGTTGGAGTGATTGGATGACCATGTTACATGGTTGCATTGCAGTGTTCTTCTGATGATTCCGTATAGTTGGTACATCTACTTTTTAGATTTGGATTTTCAATTCTCTTAAAATAAGAGATGGAGGCGCTCACGTTATTGAGCCATCAGAGTAGGAAGGGAAATGGGGTGTTGGACCACCCCAGATAATGGAACTGTCATTGCACTGTTCTTCTCATGATTCCGTATAGTTGATACATCTATTTTTTAGATTTGGATTTTTCAATTCTCTCTTAAAATAAGAGATGGAGGAGCTCACGTTATTGAGCCTGAAGGGAAATGGGGTGTTGTACCACCCCCAGATAATGGAACTGTCGGACCAAATCCAACATTAAGTAACCACTCTCAAGGTAGTTCAAGGGAAACATAAGAAGAATTTGAAGTGCACTACTACTTTGTGTCAACCGACTCTTTATTCAAGAATACCATGTGTTTTGTGAGTGAGTGAAATGCCTCACTTGGTTCCAGCCACTCTCAAGGTAGTTCAAGGGAAACATAAGAAGAATTTGAAGTGCACTACTACTTTGTGTCAACCGACTCTTTATTCAAGAATACCATGTGTTTTGTGAGTGAGTGAAATGCCTCACTTGGTTCCAGTTGTGGAGAGCATTCTATCAAAATAGTAATTTTCATCAGATATTGTTCAGCACTGTAGATGGAGGTTAAGCAACTGTAAATGATACCTTCTATCAAGATTGTAATTTTCATCGGATATTGTTCAGCAGTGTAAATGATAGCTAAATGAGCACCTCGGTGCAATCCTAGTCACTATATTTTTTCTGGGTCGTGTAAAAAGTGAAAATTGGTCATTGGAGCATAATTCATGAATGTTCTTTCGGAGGGTTTCAATGTCTGTTTTTGAAACTCTTCTTTTTACCACGAAACTTTTTCCATGTGTTCATATGCATTCAGACCAACCTGGCTTATGCGGAAGCTGTCATTGTCAGACTCGGGAATATTATATTTATCAACTGAATGACTCTATTGTATTGTTTAAACATATGGACACATATTTATGGAAAACAATAATCTTTTAGTTATGGGATAATGTTCCTATTTTTCGTTGCTCAGCATGTGTTTCGTGTTTCGTTTCAAAGGATTATGGGATAATGTTCATATTTTTCGTTGCTCAGCATGTGTTTCGTGTCCCGTTTTTTTGAAGGGGAGAGATCATTCCTTTGGAAGTTAGTTGTAATGTGTCGTGTAATATCTCACATTCACATTTTGGAAGTTAGTTGTAATGTGTCGTGTAATATCTCACATTTTGGATATCACTGAGATATCACTTTAACAGGAGGCCTTGTATTGTTTAAACATATCGAGATATATCTAACATATCGAGATATATCTATGGGAAGCAAAAATCTTTCTGTTAATGAGATAATGTTCATATCCTTTGGAGTTTGTAATGTGTCCTTTTATAATTATCACTCTAACCAAAGGCTTCATATTTTTATTTTTTTTATGGAATATGTTCATGTAATGTGTCCTTTTATAATTATCACTGTAACCAAAGGCTTCATATTTTTATTTTTTTTTATGGAATATGTTCGTACGTAAAGCAAAAATCTTTCAATAATGACGTGATGTTCATATTTTTTTTTTTTTATGGAATATGTTCATACGTAAAGCAAAAATCAAAATCTTTCGATTAATGACGTGATGTTCATATTTGATGGATATCACAAGATATCACCTTTATGACGTGATGTTCATATTTGATGGATATCACAAGATATCACCTTTATGGGATAATGTTCATATTTTTTTATGGAATATGTTCATACGCAAAGCAAAATTCCGTTAATGAGATAATGTTCATATCCTTTGGAGTTTGTAATGTGTCTTTTTATAATTATCACTAACCAGAGGCTTCATATTTTTTTTTTATGGAATATGTTCATACGCAAAGCAAAATTCCGTTAATGAGATAATGTTCATATCCTTTGGAGTTTGTAATGTGTCTTTTATAATTATCACTAACCAGAGGCTTCATATTTTTTTTTTTTTTTTAATGAAATATGTTCATACGTAAAGCAAAAATCTTTCATCTTTCAATTAATGACGTGATGTTCATATTTGATGGATATCACTGTAACAAGATATCAGTGTAACAAGAGGCTTTTTATGGGATATGGTGCCAGCCTGTCGGATTCCAAAATCTTTAACCATACGAAATGAAATCCCTAAAACATAAATATTCAGCGTGCGGCATTAGGGAGGTTGTACAGGTGAAGCGAGGCGAGGATGGGCATTCCGTCCTTATGACAGGAAATGAATGCGCAGAGGAGCCAGGCATGTGGGCGTTGTTTTCTAGCTTCCCTTAGCTTCCCTGATTATGCCTTTACATTTGGTATTGTTCCATCAAAATGCTAACGGTGGAGCTTCACAATCCGGCGATCCATACCAGTGCGTAGAATTTAATTTGTGAGTTGCCTGAGCGAGAGAAGAAATCAGATTTGTTAGATGTTTTTACCCGTTTTCTGGTTTGTTTTTTTGCTGTTTTTCCAGCATGGCCATGCTTAATTGAATAATTGTTACTGTGTCTGTCTCTGGGCTTTTGTTTTTCTCTGTTTTTTCCTTTTATTTTAGAATTTTTATTTTGGCTTGGTTTTGGTTTTCTCTTTTCAGTTTGGATGGAGAAGCAGAGGAGATTAGATTTAGTTGGTTTGGGTTAGGAGGGAGAGGAGTTTAGGTCTAGTTGGTTGGGGTTAGGAGGCAAGATAATGCTAAAGAGAAGAGAAAAGGACATGGGATCCCACTCTGACAAGGTATGCACCCTCTTATTTTTCATTTGTATTTTAAGATGGTTTTGTAATGGATCATCTGAATTATCTGAATTAATTGTGTGTTTTTGGATCATTTTATTATACACATTTGTTTTCCCAATACTCCTTGTTTTGGCTTTGTGTTTGGAGTAGAAAGATATAATTATGGATTGCTATGGGTTTTTTCTATTGCATGTGAGAATCTAAATTATGGCTTCCCTACTTAACAATTTATTCATAAATAAAACTGACGGGGTTTAAGTGCATTATAGTTTTCCCTTGTATTCTAAGGCGATGTAAAGATAAACCCAATTTAAAGATCCATGATCTCTGATGCCTTGGATTTTGAAGTCTGTATTTAAGAGCTGTCAATGTTCTTGGATAGTTACAGGTTTATAATGTTCGTTTTTAATAGAGCAGAGTTATGTTTTTCATCATGCGTTTGTTTTGTTTTTGCTTTTAAAGAAACCCGATAAATTTTAAATCAATAAACCTTTTAAAAAAATTGGGGTTTATGAGGATTCGTTCAAAGATATGGTCTCACACAACCCTAGTTGGCATAGCTATGGAAACAAACTTTTGCCTGAGGGTCAGCTGTTCTGGTTTTTGTTTTGTGCTTAGCTATGGAAACAAACTTTTGCGTGAGGGTCAGCTGTTCTGGTTTTTGTTTTGTGCTTGTCTCTGCTACCCCGTAAGGTAATCTGCGCTGCAATAACTTCCTCTGCCTCATGCGTCTGCCCTGCCCAGTGCTGCTCACGGTTTTGTCAGAGGGACAACGCTTTCTCTGGGGCAATAGGTCTTGTGATTTGTGCTAATGAGTAGTTTAGGGTAGGCACTTTTATTTTGTCAAAGGTTGAATCAAAATTACAGCCTCTTTGTTTGAAATCAATCTCTTGAAAATGGTGTCATACAGGTTCAACATTCTTTATTCTCTTTTGATCAGTATACTATGACTATTTTTGTGAGGTAGCCCATATAAGTGTATTTTCTATTTCTGAACAATTTTGTGGAGGTAGCCCATATTAGTGTCATTTTTTGTGATGTAGCCCATATAAACTTGTTTTTTATTTCAGTTTGTGAGATTACAGCCTAATCAATGTAATTGAAATGGCAGTGACATCTAAGTAAGTTCATGTGAACTGAATAAAATTAAAACTATAACAATTACAGCATTCTCTAACAGGGCAGTAGATCAAAATGCTTTGGAAAGGGAATAGAGGATGTTCATGTCAACTGAATTAAATTAAAACAATAATAATAATTACAGCATTCTCTAACAGGGCAGTAGATCAAAATGCTTTGGAAAGGGAATAGAGGATGTTCATGTCAACTGAATTAAATTAAAACAATAATAATATTTACGGCTGTCTCCAAGAGGCAGTAGATCAAAATGCTTTGGAAAGGGAATAGAGTAGATTCCAATTGCAAAACATATGCCAACAAATATTTCTGCTATGTTGTGACTTTGAAGTATGAGGTGTAGATGTGTGCGGCCTGCTATTCTTAGGGGGCTTGCCTTCAGGTTGCTGATATTGTGTGAGAAAAGAGGGGATATTTAGTTGTTCAAGACTTTCTATTACCATGCATAACAATATATATTACAGTTTATTACTTTTGATTTCATGCTAAATGCCTGGGGAAATTTATAAAATCCAAATTTCTATTATGTGGCCCATTTATTTATTTTGAATTGGATTTGAAAGAATATATAATTAATTTTATTTTGTATTTATTGTATCAAGATAAAATGGTTGTTAAACATTTAACCTTCTTATGATATGAAACAGGTGGACTCAGGAGGAGAGCACACATGGAATATTGTTTAACAAAAGAGTAACATATTTTTGGTGAGTTGGAAGGTGAGAAGGAAGTTCTGCACAAGAATGTAATCAATTCATGATATAGACCAACATAATAACAGTTAGATTTGAGAGAATATTTAGGTAATTGTTTTTGTTTTTATTAATGCACACTAAAATTGCTACTAAATA
>APFE030742465.1:0-10306 GCA_000404065.3 Pinus taeda | reverse complement strand
TTTTTTTAATAAACACTTTAAAAAAGGTTACAAACACCTTTTAAAATGTTATAAAATGCTTAGACTTTAGGGTTTAGGAATTAGGATTTAAGGTTTAGGGTTTATAACACTTTAGTAAATGATTTTAATGAAGACTTAAAAAAGTTACAATTTTTTTTTTAAAGTGTTATAAAATGCTTAGGGTTTAAGGTTTATAATGCTTCAGTAAATAGTTTTAATAAACACTCAATAGAAGTTACAAAATGCTTGTTAAATTGTTATCAAATACTTAGGGTTTAGTGTTTAAAATGTTATAAAATGCTTATAGTTTAGGGTTTATAACACTTTAGTAAATTCTTTTAATAAACCCTTCAAAAAAGTTACAAACTGCTTTTAGAAATGTTATAAAATGCTTAGGGTTTAGGGTATAGGGTTTATAATGCTTTAAAATGCTTATGGTTTACGAGTTAGGTTTTAGGTTTTAGGGTTTAGGGGTTATAATGGTTTGGTAAATGGTTTTAATAAATAGTTAAAAAGGTTACAAAACACTTTTAAAAAGTTATAAAATTCTTAGGTTTTAGGGTTGAGGGTTTAAGGTTTACAACACTTTAGTAAATGATTTTAATAAACATTAAAATAGTGACAAAACACTTGTTAAAAGGTTATAAAATGTTAAGGGTTTATGGTTTAGGGTTTACAGTTTAGTGTTTAGGGTTTATGATTTAAGGTTTCAAATGTTATAAAATGTTGAGGGTTTAGGGTTTATGGTTTACCATTTACAACACCTTAGTAAATGCTTTTAATGAACACTTAAAATAAGTGACAAAACACTTGTTAAAATGTTATAAAATTCTTACGATTTTAGGTTTAGGTTTTAGGGTTTATGGTTTATAACACTTTAGTAAATGCTATTAGGGTTTAGGTTTTATGATTTATAACACTTAAGTAAATGATTTTAAGGTTTTTGTTTTAGTTTTTAGTTCTTAGGGTTTAGTTTTTAGGGTTTATAATACTTGAATAAATGCTTTTAATAAAAAATTAAAGGAAAGTTCTAAAATACTCGTTAAAATGATATAAAATGCTTAGGGTTCAGTGTTTAGGTTTTAGGGCTTAAAATGTTATAAAATTTTAGGGTTTAGGGTTTAGAGTTATAATGATATAGTAACTACTTTTAATAAACACTTAAAGGTAGTTATAAAACGCTCGTTAAAATATTATAAAATGTTAACTATTTAGAGTTTAACAATCAAAATGTTATGAAATGCTTTGGTTTTAGGGTTTAGGGTTTAGGTGTTAGGGTTTATAACACTCTAGTAAATGTTTTTAATAAACAATTAAAAAAAGTTACAGAAACCTTATTAAAATTTCATCAAATGCCGAGGCTTTAGGGTTTAGGGTTTAGGGTTTATAGCAACTTAGTAAATTCTTTCAATAAACAATTAAAAAAAAGTTACAAAATGTTTTTTAAAATGTTGTAAAATTCTTAGGTTTTACGGTTTAGAGATTAGGGTTTAGGGTTTAGAACACTGTAGTAAATTATTTTAATGGAAACTAGAAAAAAGGTTACAAAATACTTGTTAAAATGTTATAAAATTCATAGGGTTTAGGGTTTATGTCTTATGGTTTTAAATTTTTTTAAATGCTTAGGGTTTGGGGTTTGGAGTCTAGTTTTTTAAGGTTTAGGGTTTGTAACACTTTAGTAAATATTTCTATGGTTTATAACAACTTAGTAAATGATTTCAATAAGCACTTTAAAAAATGTTACAAAATGATTTTTAGAATGTCATAAAATTCTTTGGGTTTAGGGTTTATAACACTTTATTAAATGCTTTTAGTAAACACTTTAAAAGAAGCTACAAAATGCTTGCCAAAATTTTATAAAATTATTAGGGTTTAGGGTTTGGGATTTATGGTTTATAACACTTTACTAAATGTTTTTAATAAAAACTAAATTTGTTTTACGAAAGGCTTGTTAAAATGTTATAAAATGCTTGGAGTTTAGCGCTTATGTTTTGAAATGTTATAAAATGCTTAGGGTTTAGGGTTTAGGGTTTAAAATGTTATAAAATGGTTAGGGTTTATGGGTTAGGGTTTATGGTTTAGGGTTTAAGGGTTATAAGACATTCGTAAATGCTTTTAATAAATGCTTATAAAAAGGTTACAAACCACTTAAAAAAATAGTATAAAATGGTTAGTTTCTAGGGTTCATGGTTTATCTTTTATATTACTTTAGTGAATTCTTTTAATAAACACTTAAAAAAAATTACAAAATGCTTTTTAAAAAGTTATAAAATGCTTATCGTTTAGGGTTTACGATTTAGCATTTAAAATGTTATAAATTGCTTAGGGTTTAGGTTTTAGTCTTTAGAGTTTGGGTTTTATAACACTTTATTAAATTGTTTTAATAAACACTTAAAACAAAGTTACATAACCATTTTTAAAATGTTATAAATTTTTTTGAGTTTAGGGTTTAGGGTTTAGGGTTTATAACACTTTATTATGTTTAGGGTTTAGGGTTTATAATTCTTTACTAAATGCTTCTAATAAATACTTAAAGAAAAGTTACAAAACACCTGTTAAAATGTCATAAAATGCTTAGGGTTTAGGGTTTAGGCTTTAGGTTTTATAATATTATTAAATGTTTTTAATGAAGTCTTTAGGAACAAATGACCTAGGGCGCTCTGCAACTCTCTGCCCATGTCCAGACCTGCGCATCTGACCACAAACGTTGCACCCATCAAAGTCGTTAGTAGCAGCAGCCGCGACAACGCCTGACTGCGCATTACATCATGTCCTCCCAACGGGGAGGGGCAGGTAACCAACCCTCCCCTCCTCTTAGCGATCCTTTCAGAGATGACGGCGCACCAGTAACAACCAAGGCCTCTCAGAATCTTAACATTGAGCCAGGACAAAGCTCTGAGCAACCAGTCGTTCCAGAACTAAATGCATGCAATGATGAAGAAATGCCAGAAAGTCCAAAGGCGTCATCACCACGGACAAAAACGGCTACATGGATCCCCAAAGCACCGAAAAGAATCAGAGTGGAGCTTCCAAGCCACAGAATCAATGGCGAAATACAGTACATGAAGGACCACGTGCTCATTGGGAAATTTCTAGGCTTCTGGCCAACGGAAAAAGCCTTGCATGGTTGGGTGGACTCCAAGTGGAAGCCAAAAGGACATGTCTCCCTGCTTCTGGGTCCTAAAGGCTTCTTCACAGTAATATTCACCTGCATAGAGGACAAAACAAGAGTATTTGAGGGCGGCCCCTATTTCTTCAACTCAGCGGGTCTCTTCTTACGGGATTGGAAACCTTGATTCAACCCAGATACCGAAGACCTCAGCCATGTACCGGTCGGGATTCGCATGTATTCATTGCCCACGGAGTATTGGAGAGAAGAAACTCTACAGGACATTGGCAACCGCATTGGAACCTTCATCAAGGTGGTAGAGGAAACCAAAAATCGAAGGTTCACCTCCTATGCAAGGATCTGTGTCCAGATGCAACTCAAGAAGACCCTCGCAGAAAAGGTAAGCCTCTATCATGATGATTAGGAATGGGATCAACCTCTTGATTATGAACATATCCCATTTCGCTGC
Organism: Pinus taeda; assembly: GCA_000404065.3. Lineage (NCBI taxonomy): Eukaryota > Viridiplantae > Streptophyta > Pinopsida > Pinales > Pinaceae > Pinus > Pinus taeda. The sequence goes on along the minus strand of APFE030742465.1, from coordinate 6,728 downwards.
CGCAAATGCCATGTACATGGACATCTGTTCAGAGAATGCCCTTTGAATGTCCAGATCCAATCCTCCACCAATGAGATCTCCAAAGACTCAGAGGGGTTTGTCAAAGTATCACACCGCCGTAGACATGCTAAGAAACCGAATGCAGCCCCCTCAACGTCCAACGGGCAAAAAGATGTCCTCCCTAGCCATAAGAATCTGGACTCCTCGAACAGATACCAGATTCTCACCCCGCAAGATCCCTCTGACCTTCCGCCTCAAAAAGACTCTCAAGCCTCTCAGACACCTCCTTCTGCTGAGCCTCTCCTTAAAAATACTCCGCGCCCCTCTGCTTCAGAGATAATCGGTGCTCCTCTTAAATCTAAGTTAAAAATTCCAATGATAGCTACATATTTACAGCCCTCCGATATGGATCTAGATGCTGCTCTAGCTCTCAGCCTCCATGAGGAGATCCTAGACGATCATCTGAGTACTCCCATCAGCATGGAAGAAGACATAGAGAATGTAAGCTTGGATGGGCTAGACATTCACAAATTGGAAGATGCTTGTAAGCAAAAAGCATATACTACCATCCCCCCTGGGGAAATAGAAAGACTGGAAAGGGTACTGAACAAAGCTCAACACAAGAAATGCCTAGGAATACAAGCAGGCAGTCCATGGGATGGAAAAAAAATCCTAAAAGAGATGAAGAAAAGAGGGCGCAAAACCGATCTGCAGAGAACAGTCATATTAGGAGAACAACTAATGGAATCTGGAAGATTCCCGAAATTAACAAAGTTCTACAAGGCCCTCCCGCATAGTTCCTCATGAAGCTTATATCTTGGAATATGAGAGGGCTCAACGGTTCCTCAAAGCACAGAATGCTAAAAAACATGATACAGACAGAAAAACCAGCAGTAGTCTTTCTCCAGGAAACTAAGAGCACCTCCACGGCACTGGAGCAGCTCCTCAATAAAGCTTGGAGTGGAAGTCAATCTGTTTCTACAGACGCATTAGGCGCATCAGGAGGCTTAGCCATAGTTTGGAATCCGTAGATTCTGATATTGCAAGACTTCCATGCGACCCGCTGTTTCATCTAGGCCACGTTTCATCTCATTGGCATGGATATCCATGGGCATCTAACCAATGCCTATTTTCCCCAGGATCAACAACTCAAATTAAAAGCACTGGAATCGTTATCAAGCTTAAATTCATCCAGGCACTTCCCCCTATGGATCAGTGGAGGCGACTTCAACATGCTCACTCACCTAGAGGAAAGAAAAGGAGGACGGATGAAGCTAGAAGAAGACAACACCAGATTCAGCTAATTCATTAGTAGTAACCATCTTATCGATGTCAAAACCTCTAATGGTATTTATACTTGGACGAACAAGCGTAGAGGTGTTCACAACATCGCCTCACATCTTGATCGATTTCTACTCTCAGACAATGCCATACATCTGGGAGGGGACTTTCATGCCTCCATTCTGCCTCAAGGAGGATCGGATCACTGGCCCATTATGCTGCAATGGACCCGTCCTGGAAATCAAAGCAACAGACCTTTTCGCTATGAAGCCTTTTGGACCAGCCACCCAAACTTCAAGGAAGTAGTCCAGACCGCTTGGAAAACCTTCACTCCTCCAGATGGCGCCAAAATGTACAAGTTCCAACAGAAACTAAGACATCTAAAGCAAGTGTTGAAGGCCTGGAACAAGAACCATTTTGGCAACATCACGGAATCCAGGAAACAACTAGAGCAGGAATTTAGTATTCTTCAGCAAACTATCATCACAGCAGGCAGAACGGAGGAACTTGACAATAAAGAACAAACCCTTTGGACAGCCTTAGAAGCAAGAAGATCGCAAGAAGAAATCCTCTGGCGCCAAAAGTCCAGAATAAAATGGCTCAAGGAAGGGGAAGAAAACACCAAATTCTTCCATAGAACCACGATCCAGCGAAGAATGAGCAATAATATAGTCTTCCTCAATAACAATGAGGGGGAGAAACTAGAGAGGCATGAAGACATGGAAAAGGAGCTCAGAGATTACCTTCAGGACATGCTCACTGAGCAAACCAGAAGCAGAAAAGCTGCTATCCAAGAGGTCACAAGGCACATTCCAAAGCTCATCACAGCCGACCACAACAGAAACCTTCTTCAACCGGTCTCCATGCAAGAGGTGGAGGATGCAATGGCGGAACTTAAAGATGGTAAGGCTCCTGGTCCAGATGGCTTTACCTCTAACTTTTTTCATCAATTTTGGGATCTTATCAGAAACGAAGTCTGGGATTTAGTAGAGGAATCCCGCTCGATGCACTGGCTCCTCCCCTCCTTGAACTCCACCTTTATTGCTCTTGTACCCAAAGGAGAGGAAGCCAACACGCCGGACAAATTCAGGCCCATCGCCCTATGCAATGTCATCTACAAGCTCATCTCCAAAGTTATTGCCAATAGACTCAAACCCCTGCTACCTCTTCTCATTCTTCCAGAGCAAACAGGGTATGTAGAAGGTCGCCAAATTTTAGACGGCATCATCCTTTCAAATGAGATTATCCACTCCTTAAAGATTCTCAAAAAGCCGGGTATGTTAATGAAGCTTGATCTATCAAAAGCTTTTGATAATCTAAGCTGGGAATATATTCAGCACAAGCTTCTTGCCTTTGGTTTCTGCCCCACCTGGACTCGCTGGATAATGAACCTCATATCTTCTCCCAGCTTCTCCATCCTCCTCAATGGCTCTCCTTCACGGCCCTTCCGATCATCTCGCGGCATAAGGAAAGGGGATCCCCTCTCCCCTTTCATCTTCATCCTTATGGCAGAAGGTCTCAGTCGTCTACTGCATCATGCTATTACCTCAAAGACCATCAAAGGCATTGCATTACATGGCCTCCCACCATCTTCGCACCAGCAGTTTGTTGATGACACAATGCTTTTTGGTCATCCCTCCTCTGCTGAAGCTAACTCCTTTAAGACCCTGCTTGATCTGTTCTCTGAAGCCTCAGGCACTTCCATAAACGCTTCTAAATCTCAGCTTTTCTTTTTTAATACCCCTGTCTCCACTCAGAGAAATATTGCCAGAATCCTAGGTTTTTCCATTGCCTCGCTTCCCTCCAAATATCTGGACGCACCTCTTATGCTCTTAGCTCTTAAACATGCATCGTGGAGAGCGCTTTTGGATAAACTCGAAGCCCGTCTCTCCTCTTGGACGTATAGGTCTCTCAACATTGCTAGCCGTCTCACCCTGATCAAATCTGTGCTACAAACTATGCCGCTTTATCTCTTCTCTATCCTTGCAGCCCCAAAATGGGTCCTCAAAGGCATACGTAATCTGCAGCGGAACTTTCTTTGGGGCTCGTCGGGTCTAAATAGGAAATGGGCCTTAGTCAAATGGTCAGAGGTATGCCAGCAAAAGACCGTTGGAGGATTAGGCCTAAGGGACCCACTGCACAACAACAATACCCTGGGCGCAAAGGATTGGTGGAACTGGCTGGTAAAACCACAGGTTCCATGGGCGAAGCTCTGGCAGGCCAAATATGCGTCTGGCAGGGGATGGAAGGATTTGATAAGATTCAATCCAAGCAGCACAGGCTCAATGATCTGGAATGCAGCAAAATGTCATAGCACATTCATTCAGGATCACAGTTTTTGGGAAGTAAGGTCAGGAGATTCAGCGCGTTTTTGGGAGGACTCTTGGCAGAAGCTCCCAATGCTAGCCTCCATATTTCATAAACCACTTTGGCAAACTCATATGCAACGCAATAACCTGATAGGCATAGCACAATTATGGCAGTAGAGTGAAGGTACAGACCATCAACAATGGAGACCAGCTAGAACCTGGCAGGAGGATTAGCAAGGAGAAGATTTTGAAGACATCGAACAAGAACTACAGCACAGAAAGATCAAAAAGTCAAATAAGCAGGACAGACTAAGGTGGGGTCACACAATGAGAGGAACTTTCACAACAAAGGAAGCATACAATCTGCAACATGCCCAAAACTCCGTCGACAAAGATCAGTTATGGTGTAACATCTGGCAAGCTACCATTTGGCCCAAAATCTCCATCTTTTTATGGCTTCTAAGCAAGAAAAGAATCCTCACATGGGACAATCTGCTACGAAGAGGTTTCATTGGCCCATCCCAATGCCCAAATTGCTCTCAGCACGCAGAGTCCATCCTACATCTAATGGAAACATGCCCCCTGGCGACTCAACTTTGGAATCTAATTGATAAGTGCACTCAAAGATTTGGAAATCGTCAAGGGAATATAGCAAATCTTCTGCGGAATTGGCCCAAGACGCCTTATCAAAGCCCACTGCTGAATGCACTCTGGACTCTTATCCCAGGCTTTCTCTATTGGACCCTCTGGAAGGAGAGGAATAACAGAGTTTTCAATGAAAAAAAGCGCCCTCTTGAGATTCTGTGGACTCTTCTAAAGCATAACCTTCAAGAGACTTTAGCACTCAGATCCTCGCAAGAAACGGACTGGCCTTCGTCACCCCATGAGATAATCATTTGGAAGTCCTGGGGCATTCATCTCTCTTACATGCACCATCCGCCCACTCGAATGATAAACAAGACGGTCTCCCCTTCTCATTGGTCACCCCCAGCTCGAGCCTCTTTCAAGATGAATTTTGATGGTGCAGCTAAGGGGAATCCAGGACCTGCTGGTTATGGTGGAGTCATACGCAATGACGAAGGGCTCATTCAGCATGTCTTCTTCGGATCGATTGGAAATGATACCAATAACGTTGCTGAATTGGAAGGGCTATGGAAAGGGTTATGTATAGAAAACCGGCAGGGCTTCTATCCACTGACAGCAAAAGGCGACTCCCAGATCCTAATCAACGCAGCTATCCGGCTTCAAGCAGGTACTCCTACAACCAAATTTGCCTCTAGTTGGAGATTGCTCAGCAGACTAGAATCCCTGGAAGCGTGGCTCAAAAGACCCAATAGCATCACTTTCCAACATGTTAAAATATCTGCCAATAAGGTCGCTCATCAGTTAGCCAATCAGGGAGTCGATCTGAATAGTCACCCCTACTCATGTATGCTCAATGAAACATCAGATATTCAACTACAACAAGTTTGCCTATCACTGGCAACTCAGGATCTTCAACCCCCGGCTGCGGGTGAATGACCATGGTATTAATGAGCCGACGACGTCATTCAATGACAAGTGGCCGCCAGCTCTTGACAGATGGGCCGAAGACTCGCGAAGGAGTCCGGCCATAGCTAATGCAGGCAGGCTCTCGCAAGTGGGCAGGGGTATTATACTGCCGAGAGGCGGCACTTCGAAGCCGAGAGGAAGGCATTCGAGAGGTTCAGGTGAGCTCCGCTCTGGTTATCTGGCTGAGTGGGGTATTCTCTGGTTGAGCGAGGTGTTCTCTGGTTCAGGAGAGCGAAGCTCTGGTTATCTGGCTGAACGGGGTGTCCTCTGGTCGAGCGGGGTGTTATCTGGTTATCTGGTTGAGCGGAGTGTTCTCTGGTCGAGCGGGGTGTTATCTGGTTATCTGGTTATCTGGCTGAGGAATTCCCTGATTTCAAGAGTGAACAGTGAGGGGAACTGTTTGCGAAAGCTGGTGAGACGCGACAGTAGCTCTGGTGAGTGCAGCTCTGGTTGTCTGGTAAGCGTAGCCCTGGTTGTTTGGTTCTCCGGTTGTCTGGTTTGGTTAGGGAGGGGGGTATTCAATTCTTGGATGTCTGCTCGGTGTGGGAGAAAGATTGTCCATCAACCTCGGCCCTCAGCTCTTGAGGCCTTGGTTCGAGGGGAATTTCTGGGAAGTCCTATTTTTTCTGGGTACGGGTCGGGTCATTTAACTGGGGCACTCTCTCCAGGGGTGGTTCTGTATCAGGCCTGGCCTTTGTCCTGGTGTTGTTCTGTATCAGGCCTAGCCTCTGTCAGTGGTAGCGTCATATCATGCCACGAGAACGGCTACGTGGAGCCTGTCGGCGTGGTGGCTCAAGAGGCAGAGGTCGAGCAAGAGCCTCGTCTCCACACTTCTCTGCGTACTCAGAGGAAATTCTCTCTCCACATGCTCGCACAGGGAGAGGGCGAGGCAGAGGACAGGACAGGTCAGCAGTATGTCCCTTTGGAGGGCATCCATCAGCCCGTTTCATGTTCCCCTGCATCCTGGACAATGCTGTATATTTCGTCACAGTGCGTATTGAAAAATTTGAGCACCAAGACAGACCTGGAGCCCCAGCTGATCCAAGGCCACCATCGCCTGTTCCTGGTCAGTAATTACAGTCTCAGGAAGCCGCGGGTGAGGTGGCGAGAAACCAAGCTGGACCAAGCAAGCCTGAGAGGAACACTGTGCCCTACACCGACACGAGTGCCTCAGACTCCTACGGCTGCCCTGTGGTGGAGGAGCCACACGGCACTTTCATCCCCCCGATGGTGGAGGAGCCTCCAAATCCTCGCACCTAGGCGCGCGGTCTGGGCTTCTATCGTGGTATGGCTTTGTTCTGTTCATTTTTGCAAATCTGCAAAGCGGCACCTGTCGTTTTTGGTAGTCAGTCCAAGTCTATGTTCATTTCTGCAAAGTCTGTGTCAATCATGGTTTATGTATCCAAGTCTGTAATGTCGATTCTGCCTTATCAGTTCAGTGTCTGTAAGCACCTTCTCAGTTTTTGTATGGGTCTGCAACCTCCTCCCTCGTGTTGCAGGGAGTGGCACGTTCAGTTTTTGGAGTCTTCAGTATAGTTATGGTTCTAGTTGGGGAAAAGAGGACGGTCTCACAGTCCTCCCTCTCAG
>APFE030742457.1:0-12612 GCA_000404065.3 Pinus taeda | reverse complement strand
AAGACCTCTTCAAAAATAAGCTAAAAGAAAAAGAAGAAATTTGTGAAGAACGTGAAGCCAAAATAGTATCTCTGAGGAAGGAATTGAAGCAAGTCAAAAAGGTTTGGGAAAGCTCTCAAATACTTGACATTATCCTAAATGCTCAAAAACCTCAACATGACAAATCTGGGATAGGTTTTAAAGGAGAATCATATCAAGCACTAAGAATAATGCAAAAAGCTATGCCGACATACTTTCCAACAACCCAAAAGAAGAAAGATTATTTCATCAAAGGCCCGTCTCAAATCCAAAGAATGAAGAGAGAGTAACTCCAATGAAGAGTTTATTCAAATCCTGGCTATTACAATAAGTACAAAACTATATTTTTTGGGCATTGTTTTATTGTAAAAATTTTGGTCATCAAGCTAAACAATGCATGGCCCGTAAGAATGAAACACCAAAATTGAAGGACCAAACAAACAAACCATATGGTCTCAAAGGACAAGGACAAATCAAGACGTACAACTCTTTTGATCCCTTGCCAAATTTGATCCAATTTTCTCATTATGCAATGATTATGGACATAATGAACACAATTTCCCCCTCAAAATAAGAGAAGAAAAAAATGAGAATCCCAACACACGGATAAATGTGGCCTAGCTCTATGTGCTCACAGTGACGAAAATCATTGGGTTGTGGATAGTGGGTGCTCCAGACATATGACAGGTGACAAAAGGAAGTTTGTCTCATTGAACAAAAAGGAAGGAAATGTATCCTTTGGAAGTGGATCTACCAAAACTGCTGGAAAAGACACTGTTACCCTTATTAATGGAAAATGAAAGGCTCAAAATGCTTTGCTAGTAGACGCGCTCAAACACAATCTCTTGAGTGTTAGCCAAATCTGTGATCAAGGACATAATGTTGTCTTTAGCACTAAAGATTGTGAAATAAGGAACTCTTCCTTAGGGGAACTTGTGGCGAAAGGAGTTAGAACATCAGATAACGTCTACATTCTTAACAAAATTCAAGAAGATAAATGTTACTTAAGTCACACGGATGAAATTTGGTTGTGGCGCAAGCAACTTGGACATACAAGTTTCGATAACTTGATTAATATCAGCAAGATTAATGCAATACGAGGCATCCCAAAGTTATTCAAGTCAAATCAAGGAGTATGTGGTCCATGTCAACATGGAAAGCAAACTAGAACCAGCCACAAGACCAAGGAGTTCTCTACATCAAAACCTTTGGAGATCATCCATGCTGATTTAGGTGGACCAACTAGAACTCTGACACTCCAAGGAGGAAGGTACTTTGCTTTATTTGTTGATGACTATACTGGAATGATGTGGGTATATTTCACAAAATATAAATCCGAAGCATTTGAATGTTTTAAGAATCTAAAAGCTCTTGTAGAAAATGAAAAGAGTTCTAAGACTAAATGTCTTAGAACGGATAGAGGGGGAGAATTCACATCAAAAGAATTTGATGAATTCTGTAAAGTACATGGAATCGAAAGAGAACTCTCTGCTGCCAGAACACCCAAGCAAAATGGGGTAGTTGAAAGAAGAAACCGAACTATTCAAGAAATGGCAAGAACAATGTTAATAGCAGCTGACTTGCAGCCAAAATTCTAGAGAGAAGCAGTCGGGACCGCTGTTTATACCTTGAATCGAACTCAACTAAGACCAAATAATGAGAAGACTCCTTATGAATTATGGAAAGGAAGACATGCTTTAGTAAAATACTTCAAGATTTTTGTAAGCAAGTGCTTCATAAAAATCAATGATGACCCACCCGGGAAATTTGATTCTCAGGTTGACGAAGGAATATTCCTTGGATATTCTACAAGGATAATGCGTAAAATTCTTGAAAAGCAGTAATATTTGTATAAATATTTTATTAAAAGATGAATTACAGAGGATGTTGATTACAAATGGGGTTCCTGGCTTATATACCGCCATGGACACCCTTTGGGGAAAGGGCATGATCTTATGATCGTGCCCTTTCATCTAATTTAACTGAAAATTAAATAATAAACCTAATCTAACTAATTTTTACATAACATTGCCTTCCTCTCGAAAGAATGCTTTGTCCTCAAAGCATACGTAATGACGGATGTTGTTGACAAAATGCTTCATTCTCTCCCAAGAAGCTTCTTCTTCGGGCAAGTCCTTCCACTTGATCAAATATTCCTTGATAGTACGATATCGAAGCTTTCTTTCTCTAGTAGACAAAATACCTTCTGGTTCTAAAATGACTCTTCCTTCATCATCAAGGGATGGAAGTGTTGTTTGTGATGTTTGATTGTTACCTAGTGCCCTTTTAAGGCAAGATACGTGGAAGACGTTGTGAACACGACTTGTCTCTGGAAGGCTTAAACCATACGCAACTTGGCTAATCTTTTTGCTAATCTGATAAGGTCCATAAAACTTTGGTGCCAATTTGTTTTTTCCCTTCTGTTTTAAGGATAATTGTTTGTATGGTTGGAGCTTAACAAATACCCATTCTCCAACTTCAAACTCTCTTTCGGTTCTGTTATGGTCTGCTTGTTGCTTCATACGATTCCTTGCATTATTCAGGTTTTCTTTTAATATTTGGATGATTTTTTGGGTTTCTTCTAGTTGATCTTTAACAGCAGGTAAATTTGTTTGGACAATAGCTATATCTTTCCATTTCGGGGGTTCATACCCATATAGGGCTTGAAATGGCGTCATTTTCGCTGATGTATGATAGGTGGAGTTATACCACCATTCAGCCAGGTGTAACCATTGAGCCCATTTATTTTGTTTTTCTGTAGCATAGCAACGTAGGTAGGCCTCCAAACATTTATTGACAACTTTTGTTTGGCCATCTGTTTGCGGGTGATAAGCAAAACTCATATTTAGGTAAGTTCCTATATGGTTGAACAATTCCTTCCAGAAATTACCTTTGAACTTGGCATCTCTATCACTTACAATGACTTTTGGAAAACCATGTAACTTATATATATTTTTGCAAAATATTTCCGCAATTTCTTTTGCTGAGTATGACTTTTTTATTGCCATAAAGTGAGCATATTTGGTGAGTCTGTCGACTACTACGAAAATCTTGTCCTTACCTTCAGATACTGGTAATCCTTCGATAAAGTCCATTGAGATTTCTTCCCACTTCTGATTTGGAATGTTTAAGGGGTGAAGTAATCCTGGTGTCGTAATATTTTCACTTTTATTCCTTTGACATGTGTCACACTCTGCTACATACTTCTGAATATCACGATTCATTCCCTTCCAAAAGAAGGATTGACGTACATTGTAGTAAGTGTTAAAGAATCCTACATGACCAGCTGACGGTGAGTCATGTAATTCCTTGAGTATTTTAAACTTAAACTTGGAATTTGTGTTTAGATATATTCTTCCCTTATACCATAGGATATCATTCTTCCACTCAAATTTTGAGTTATTGGGAAGGTTATTGATTATTGTTGTTACTTCTGGATCTTTGGCATACTCACTTCGAATTTCGTTAAGCCATTTAGGAACAACAATCGACATTGCAAGTAGTGTTGGTTCTTCATCTTTCCTGGATAAGGCATCTGCTACTACATTGTCTTTACCTCTTTTATGTAATATTTCCAAGTCAAAAGCAGCAATTTTTTCAATCCATTTTTGTTGTTCTTCGGAAAGTGTTTTTTGTTGAAGGAGATGTTGGAGACTATTATGGTCTGTTCGAATTGAAAACTTACTTCCCAAAAGATATTGCCTCCACTTAGCTAGTGCGTGCATGATAGCGAGCATTTCTTTGTTATATGTGGATTTGAGGCGTTCTCCTTTATTGAGCTTCCTACTTTCAAAAGCTATTGGATGTCCTTGTTGCATTAGTACTGCATAAGCAGGTGCTCCCTTTCGAATCATCTTCATCATCTGAGATGATGATACAATTTGATTTTCTGGTGCTTAGAACCCATGTAATTTGTACTTTTGACCTCCCCATTTGAATTTTATAAATTGTACTTGGTGGTTAGCAGCATAAGTACCTAAGGTTCGTAACCACTGGACACCTAAGACTACATCTACTCCTCCTAATGGTACTGCGAAGAACGAAGACTCTAAACTGAAGTCTTGAATTTGCAATTTAACCTTATGACATTTCCCCACTTTTTCAATCCTCTTACCGTCTGCTACCATTACCTTCATGCTTGGTAAGGGAAATGAAAAAATATTGAGTCTCTTGGCCATGGTTGCATCCAAAAAATTGTGTGTGCTACCAGAGTCAATGAGAACCACCACGTTGTTCTTCTTAATGTGTCCCTTTAACTTTAGAGTCTGAGGTTGTGATATACCTGTCATAGCTGATAACGACACTTGCGGAATACTTTCGTCATCTAATTCTGATGAGAATTCTGGGGCATCTCCTGTTTCTTCTATGTCAGAATCTTCACTGTTTGAGTCATTGGTTGCTTCACAATTATATAAGTTTTTTGGTTCTTTTCCTTTAACACACCTATGTTTGGGATCCCACTTTTCACCACAGCGCTTGCATTTACCCTCCTTTATCCTTTGCGCTTCCAAATTAGATTTTTTATCTTCACGACAACGTGGTGGAACATATCTTGTATTTTTTGTGTCTGCATACTGAGGTGTTCTTCGTCTTGCATATTTTTTTAGGCTTTTGACCAAAATATTTGTTCGAATTTCTTTTCGGTTGTTTTTGCTTTTCGTCTTGCTACTTCTATTGATGAAATGTCATGCATCTCAAGTTCTACTTGTAAATGGGTTTTAAGTCCTGAGATGTATGACTGAATTAAACGAGATTCTGATAACCCAGGCACTCGAGTTACTAAGGTCTCCCATTCTTGAGTGTATTCATCCACACTTCATTTTTGTCGTAATTTGATGAGTTTTGAAAAGAATTCTTCTTCCTTTACACCTTGGAATCTTTTGAAGAATGCATATTTAAATTTTCTCCAGCTGATGACGTGTGTTGTCTTTTTCCACCACATATACCAGTTATATGCTTCTCCCTCCATTTTCATGGATGCATGTCTGAGTTTTTCGTCATCGTCAGTGATGTCATATATCTCAAAGTATTCTTCTTCTTTATTTATCCATGCAACCATGTTTTTTTCGTTCCCATCGAATTTAGGCATCTCAACCTTTACCCTCTTCTGGTATGTGGCTAACGGTTGAGCAAAAAAAGGGTGTTGATTATTAAGGGTATCCCAAAGTTGCTTGTTTGTAAAGGCAGTGTTACTTGCTTCTTGGTGGGGTGCCGCTGATTTTATTGGGGATTCAACCTTTTCATGAGAATTTGTTGACTTTGTTGAATCTGATGAGAGATGTTCTTGATTTTCTTCACCATCTTTTAATAGCTCTTCGGGTGTACAATTCGACTTTTTACACAGACTTTTCAGCATTGTTAAGACTTCTTTGAAGTTTACTCTTGTTTGGACATGTTGACTTTCCATGTTTGTCTCTATTCGATTTGTTGTATCTTCAAGATTTTTTATTTTGTCCGCTTGCTCCCCAAGCTTGCTCTCGACTTCATTTAATCTTTTACTGACCTCGTCGTGGTTGTTATTTATCTTTTGCTCTGCACCCAACAACCTTTTTTGAAAATCCGCCATTGTCATTGTCGACATTGAGCGGGTTTGCGAAGGCGTGTATTTATTTGCCAGCTAAAATATTTTTCCTCCCCTTTTTTTTAAATAATTAAATTAAATTAATTTAATATAATTTAATTAATATTTTTTTTTTTAATAATTAATATTAAATTAATTTAATTTAAATTAATTTAATAATTTTTATTTAATTAATAATAAATTTTTTTTATTAATTATAAATTATAATAATTATAATTATAAATTATTCTTTGTATGATAAATTAAAGTTATAATATAACTTATAATTAAATTAATTTATTATATATTATATATATATTTTATATATATATATATATATATATATATTAAAAATTAAACTATGATATATATATAAACCAAAATCGCGTTATAATTATAACCTACGAATGGACAGTCACGTCTTTTCCTCCTGTCCTGAAACTTATCGAACACGCTAATATATTTCGTTAAACTCTGAACAGCACGTCGCTTATATATATCACCACAGGCTGGGAATATATGTCACCGCAGGCACTCTGAACAGTCCGTCGATGACTGGTAGCTTTGTCACGGACGAGAAGGCTACAATTTGAGCCGTCGCAACCTAAGCAGTGATTTGTTGTGAGACGGTGGCAATGGTAGGTCTTCCGAGCGGTTGCACAGCAGTTGGACAGCGGACGGGCGGTGGGCAGTTGGAACAGGACGCGAGCGGAATTATATTCAGCTTCGTATGAGTGTCAATGTTGTCTGTGTCAAGCAATGAATCCAACAGCGAATCCACCACAGCGTTTGCGTATTTTTTTGGATGTTGGGTTGACGACAACCGTGGGGAACGATAAGCAGTGGAGCACGGTGGAGAGGAGGTAGTGGAACGACAACACAGGGAAGGGGTGGAAGAATACGCGTAATAGTAGGAGGATAGTGTGGGAGAGACACAGGTGGAAACCACAGGTGTGGGATTCGACCGCTCTGATACCAATGGAACAGAAAATGCTAGAACGCAGAATAAATATATAAATATTTTATTAAAAGAGATGAAAATTACAGATGATGATATTACAATTGCGGTTGCCTGGCTTATATACCGCCATGGGCACCCTTTGGGAAAGGGCATGATCTTATGATCGTGCCCTTTCATCTAACTAAACCTAAAATTAAACAATAACCTAAAATTAACTAATTTTTTACATAACATTTTATGTCGATCTTCCTTTTTAACCCATACCTGATTGTACCCGGAAAATCCATCTAGCAGCGACATCATTCCAGAACCGGTTACCCTTTGCAACAAATTTTCCATGTTTGGCAAAGGGTAATTGTCCTTCTTGCATGCTAGATTAAGGTTTCGGAAATCGACGCAAAGCCTTATCGTACCATTCTTTTTCCTAACAATCACCAAATTTGAACACCATGTCGAATGCCTAGTTTGAGCAATAATTCCTGCTGCAAGCATTTTCGCAAGCTCTTTCTAAACTAACGGGGCTAGTTTAGGATTAATTTGCCTAAGTTTCTGGCGAAAGGGTTTAGCATTTTCATCTTTTAAAGGGATAGTATGCTCCATGACATCTTCCCTATAACCCTTTAATTCATCATAAGAAAAGGCTAAAACATCTCGATATTCATGAAGTAAATCAGTTAACCTTTTCCTTTTCTCCACACTAGTACCTTTACCGATTTTAACAATTTTTGGGTTTTCAGCGGTACCAATGTTTATTTCGAGATATTTGCCAGGATCCATCTTATTTTCTTCTCTCAGCTTCGCGGCATCATGCCAGTCAAAATGTTGCTCTAAGGCAACTACATTCCTCGGAGTAGGATTTATGATATGCTCATGATTTAAAGGTCCATCCTCCTCAGAATCTATCCGGAAACCTTCAAACTCATCCAAACTGTTAAGAAAACGAATGACTTGCTTTTCATCATTGAAAATCTGCCAATGGTCTGAGTTATCTGGAACAGATGGTCTAAATATTACTTCCATTTTGATCTTATCTTTAATTAGCTCATCAGATAACTGGAAAGTAGTAGCAGCTACAGCAAGTTCATCTGCCAAACTGTTTTCCTCTCTCGGAATGGCTTCGAGGTCAAGGGCATCAAAGTGCTCCATAGTATCCCACACAGCATTTCAATAGTTCTTTAGTCTTTGATTTTTGCATGTAAATTTATTTTTAAGCTGCATGATAACTAAATCAGAATCCCCATTAATGCTAAGCAATTTAATCTTCAAAGATTTTGCCAGTTCAAGGCCCAACAATATAGCCTCATATTCGGCGACATTGTTGGTTGCTTCAAATTCTAATCGATAGGCAAACTTGAAAATGTGATCAAGGGGAGATTTAAGAACTATTCCAGCACCTTTGCCATGCCTAGATGCTGCACCATCGAAGTACATATACCAAACTTTATCCTTGAGATCCTTAATCTTATCATCGGGAGGAATTATGAAATTAGACATGATGGCATAGTTCTCGATGTCAGATTGTTCTTCGATTATCTCGTTGTGAGGCTTTTTAGGATCCTCGACATGAAATTTTCTTTCGGGCTCTCTATTTAGTCTAACAAAACCATCACCCCTAGGAGAAGGAATCATAACATATGACCAATTCATTTGAATGCTTCCTCCTAGATCAGAGGCCCACTTTCTGGATAACAGCATACCCCAGGCATCAGGTACATCCACGACAACAATATCCATGACAATCATGATGTCCGGGTAAACTGATAAATGAACTTGCAAATCTTTGATCAAACCATGCACTTTAATTTTCTTAGAATCCATGGCACATATGTTATAGTAAGGTCTAGAAACTCTTAAGTTAAGTTGTTCCATGACCCTTTTGGTCATTACACAAGCTGATGCACCAGAATCCAACATGCAATTATTCAATTTATATCCATTAATTAACAAGGTGATAAAAAAGGGCTGGTGATCTTTATTATCAGCATCTAAGCTTTGCAAGTATATGGGAGCGTCATGATAGTCAACTTCCCGAGTCTTTTGTTGTGAAGTATTTACTTTAGGACCTTGGATAGCTTTTAGCAATTTGTCTCTTTGGGAAGGGATTTTGGCAATCTCGGAGACAGGAACCCAGATTTTGGCATTGTTAAACTAACTTCCCAAATCAACATCTAATCCAGAGTTTTCACCAGGGTAAAAAGTTCGAGGGGGAATTTGATTCCCGCTTTGATCTTTATCCCTTCTCTGATAGGTCAAACCCTTATCTCTAGCAATTTCCAGGATTTGCTCAGGAGAGGGTTTCTCACCATATAACCTAGCCAAAATGTCATCTTCATTTTCAAGGTTATTTATACTAAAAGCTGATGAAGGATTCATAACTTCACGACTCTTTTCCTTGACCTCCATCCAATCATTCATAGACAAAGGGAACTTGCCTCCTACTACATTTATTTGATCACCTGTTCCAAACATTCCATTATCTAAAATCCTTCTAACGATGGGACAAGTGGCCTCTTCATGAAGAGCATCACAAAACCGACAGTAAGGGGGAGCATTATCAACCAAATTAGCTAGCGGATTAGGAGGTCTCTGCTCACTAGATTGACCCTTCCTTTGCCAATTGTTATTTCTATTATTATTATTTTGAGGCTGGAAATTTTGTGTTTGCGTTCTTTCCATCTGGACCAACCTATTCTGTAAAGTGGCTATTTCCTTAGTATGATTAAGTTCCATAGTTTTAATCTTTTGAAGCAATTTTAGAACAAGTTCACTTTCAAGTTCTTGAACTCCTTTTCCTTTAGGTTCTTTTACTTTGGTAGCAGCTCTGTCGAAACCTGGGATCTCAGATTTTCCAGATGCTGCCTTGTCCTTTTCAAGTTCTATAGCTAAGGCTTGGCAATACCTATAATCATTAAGTCTAGCACGCCTTAACTCATAAGATGGCTCAGGACTAAAGGCATCGATGTAAAAGTCTCGGAGAGACTGGTCAGTAGGTTTATAATCTTGAGGTAATTCTTTTATGATGTCGTTAAACCTTTTATTAAATTCTTCAGCAGTTTCGTTTTCTCTCTTTTTGATTATGCTGATAGCTTTTACAAGGTGTCTTCCCTCTCGTTTATCCCCATACTTTTCTTTAAAGGCGTTAACAATCGATTGTAAGGAATCAAATGAATTTTGAGGCTTTTCAGTAAACCAATCTAGAGCGTCACCCTCCAAAGTTAGAACAAAAAGAGTCATTTTAACATCTTCATGATTAAAATCAGCAGACCTTGCATATTTCCCCAACCACGAACTAAAAGCTTTCAGATGTGAGTTGGCACTAATTGTGTTGTCTCCCTGAAAGATAGGCAATTTATCCATTCCATGTTTTGGAGTATCATTGGGATAACCTGGAATATTAGCAAAGTTACATGGGGAGAAGATGTCCATGATGTCGTGCTCAACTGGACGAGTAAAAAGTAGATGGATATCAGAAAGGGCTTCTTGTCCGAGATTAACAAGAAGTGTACGAGAAGAGAGTTTGTGTAATCGTACTTTGAGGGCCCTTTCAGGATCAGGAGCAGGATTGCACAGACTACTTGGATGCCTTCTAGTATACACCCTTGAAGATAATATATGAGGTGGAGTCGCCACCCAGACAGGAAGTGAAACACGGTAAAGCTTGGAAGGAAAGGACCAAGGACAGAAAAAACTCTGTCCCCGGCAACGACACCAAAAAATGTTGTCGCACAGATTGTCACGACAACGCTCAGACTGGGGGCTGTCACCCTGATCCCTGATCTCTCCGTTTAAGCCTGTCTCCCGCGGCTAAGGGGGGTAGACCCTGTAAGGAGATGGACGACCAACTGTGAACCAGTTGGTTTGAGAGACACGAAAGAGAAAAGCACTAAATGAATTTGTTTAATTTGATGGACCAGTGCCTTATGGGTTTGATGTTTAAACGCTTACTTACTAGATGTTGCAGGAATGTAAACTGTGCACAACAATCATTTATCATCAAACAACTTTGAACAATGCAAGATATCCAGTAAATTCACAATACTTTTAACGATGATCTGGCAATTTAAAAAAAATAAAGTTCGAAAGATACAACCATGTAAATTTGCACATTAACCAGATATTATATTCAAGCATGTGAAATCACATAAAAGATAAACATTAGTCTCACATCAACATTTTAGCCTCAGCAAAAAAATATAGAACATGATAAAATTTCCAGGCTAAGATTCAACCTGACAAAATATTTCCACGATGTATTTATGCTTTTCTGATAAAATTTTAAAACGAAAATTTAAACTAAAAGAAAATTTAAACTAAAAGAAAATTTAAAAGTTTAATCTAAAGACTAAAGTCCTAATTTATATATTTAAAAAAAAAAAAAAAAAAAAAAAAAAAAAAAAAATCTAAATTAAACCTATTTAAAATGAAAACTTAAAAAAAAAATCAAAATTTTAAATCTAAAACCTAAAGACTAAAACGTAATACATATATATGACTTAAATATAAACTAAAAAAAAAATCAAAGTCAAAACCCTAAAACGACTTTTATGAATTTTTAATTTAAAAAAAAAAGTTACAATGCATTCATATTAATAAATTAAAATCAAAATGTAAAAGAAAAAAAAATCGATTCTAAATCCTATGCTCAACCATATGATGTGCATATTAAACGCATTGAACTGAATCAAAAAATTGATTTTTGTTTTCCTTTTTAACCCTTACGCTATGCCCAAACTCATGCATCAAAAAAGAAATTGATTATGGTTATTGTTTTGCAGGTTCATACTCACGCGGATCTCAGGGTCTGAATGCTGGACGGCGGCAGTAAGAACACCCACGCAGGACAGAAAAATCACGCACTTACCTGGCCCGTATGGAACACTGAGACAGTCGTTTGTTTTTGTTGTGTGCAGGCTCTGAGGTTAGGTGACAGCAGTTGAAATCCCACGCTGGTTCAGGCACCAGCTATTACACACGAATTTGCAGGCAATCAGATGTAACAGGACAGAAATGTGATACCCACGATTTTGCTTGTGCAGGGCAGCGTGCAGGTGAATGGAGCTTTGAAGGTATCATCGCTGATGCCCACGCTGGACAGCAGACAAACTATTTTTCTTTTATTGGTGCTGATGGCAAGCAGCAAAAATTCCACGCAGGCAGACCCACGTCAATACATCCCAAAAATTTGATTTTGTCTGGTTAATATGAACAACATAAATTTTAGTAAGTGAGACCCTGAGCAGCAGACAGCTCTGAGAGACCTTGAAATTTCTTTAAAAGATTTTGAGAACCCTGCAGCCTGCAAATCTCACAAACAGAAGATCCATAAATAATATGCAAAAATTTGAAACGAAACCCTGTAGATCGATCAAAAAACAAAATTTAAAATTTTAGCTCTATAAAGCCAGATTTACCAGTTATTATTGAACAATTTTGAGAACTTCAGATAGCTAATGAAATGCTTTAGGAAAATCTCTCATGCAATTCAGAAAAAAAAAGACTAAATGATTAACCCAGGATCAAAACCAGCTGGGCTCTGCAAAAAGTGCTTATGGGAGTTGGCTGGTTCAGCCTAGAACTTCCCCAAACACCCACTGATCCTGAAGGGTTTCCTGCACAGCTCACTTCAACTGTCAAATAAGAGAGAAAACGCAGTACTAGATCTCAAAAAACAATGGAGATACCTGCCATTACATCAGAAACCCTAATACTACTCAAACCCTAGCATGTGAACAAGATACCTATGCTCACAATACTCTTCATTAAGCTGTCATTAACGGCTGAAAAATAAAATATGCAGAAATAAAATTTGCTCACAGCACATTAAGAGAGTAACACCAGCAAGCTTTTGACCCCGAAGTCTTCTTTATTAGCACCAGAAAAAAAAATTACACGAGAGCTTCTTCAGCACAAGACTCAGATCCAATTGATCATCTCAAATGACCCCTAGCACCCTACTTAAAGGAAAAAATCCCAACGGCTAGTTTGAGTGATCCATGACAAAACGATCTCGACCATCGATGAGGATCAAGACATCTCTTAATCTCATCCGTCGAATTAAAAAATTCAAAATATT
>APFE030742455.1:204950-215866 GCA_000404065.3 Pinus taeda | reverse complement strand
TTTATGAAGATTTTGGCTCCCAAAAGCTCAAAATACATGCAAATTTTGACTTTCTGCCCCTTTTTTGAGTTGCAGAAAGCGGCCTTGGGAGAAATGACTTTTGAGGGGTCAAATCAAATCCAAATTCAAAAATTCCAATGGGGTTGGAAAGTAGACTCACAGACCTTTCCAATGAGCTATCTTGCACCTGATTTGGACACCGGGAAGGCCCTAAAACAGAGCTATCAATGCGCGCGACCAGTCAAAGTGAGGGGCACGACCACTCAGGGAAATTTCACTGTTTTGACCAGTTCGGCCAGCAAAACACTATTTTTACTTTGGTTGACTTTTGAGGCATGTAAATGATGGATTTTTGTGTAATTTTCATGGCACTTAGATACTTTTACTCTCCTTGAACACTTCTAGAAGTTTCCTTGATGTAAATGGTAAATATTTAATGCATGGATAGGTTTCCTAAGTTTTAGAGGCAAGTTGTTTTGACTGCCTATTATCTAGTGATTAGTTTAGAATTAGTTGAAACAGCTCCTAGGAAGCTGAGCTCGACCCCTAGAGGTGGGGAAAGGAGTTAGATCTTCTATATTATGCCTTCTCTTACTCATTTTCATGGTTGGACTCTTGAGGGAGAAGCTCCTATTGTATATTTTACTTGTATCTCTGCAATTTGAGGAAAAGGAAGACCAAGGTTTTGCAGACATCATTGGGATTCTTGTGGACTCTTGTGTTGATGGTGTGTTCTCTTATTTTAATTGTAAGTGTGTTTATGTGTTCCATATCTTTCTTTACTGCAGCTTATTAAACAAATGAAGTGATAAAGTTTGAATTCATGCATGTCATGCTCAGCTTTCAAATTTGTTTAATGTTTATGTTTTCCACTGTCTAAAAAGGATTCAAAGTCATTGTTTGCCCTCTTTAGCTTCTCCTCTTTCCTCCTTGATCATCCATCTTAGCTAAAAGCATCAACACAAACTCCTACCTTGCCCCAAAGACCCACCTGCAAAAACTGAGCTCCATCCCCGCACCCTAAATTGTAGATCCTCAACTTGCCACCAAAAAACCCCAAAAAACCCCCAAATCAACTTTCAAATCAGTTTACTAGCCTAATATCTGTGTTACCTTGATTGGTCATCTCTTCCCATTGAAAATTTAACGAGATTGACTGGAGAGAGCCTTCTCATACCCCGTAGGGCTAACTACGAGGTGAAATGGTTTGATGTTGCCTTGAAGGTTTGCCTTTCTCACCCTGAGGTGAAATCTCAAGCGCTAACGTTGCGAATGGAATGTTATGTTTTCTCTGATTTCGAAACTGAATCAAATGAACATGATGAAATGTCGATGGTCATCAACGCTCCAACTCAATCTTCTCCTCATGACAACTTTTCTACCACATTGCCAGTAATCATTTTGGACTAAGAAGTCCACTGAACACTTTATCTACGGGTATCTAGGTGACAAGCTTTGGTTTTTTGTAGCTGCTATCTTAATGTTTTGGATGAATATATGTATTTTGGTAACTTTTTATGGTTTTGGTAAGATTGGTAAAAAGGAAGAATAATCTGTCACAATCTACAGTCCTCATGATTTTCAACTTAGCTTTGGGTAATCAGTAGATTTGGTAATACTTATGCAAAACCTTGGGATCATCAAGATTTCCCAAGTCACTCTTTTATGGGAATATTTTTAGAGATTTTTTTGGGGAAAGATTTCAATGTAAAATATTTTGATAATCAATACAAATCTATTAAATAAATCTACAAAAAAAAATCAAGGTGAAAGTTAGAATTAGTAACCTACATATATGAAAGACAAAAACATTACCCTTATAATACATTATTTGTTATTGCCCGAGGTTTTTGAATCACGGGCTTAGCACTTCTATTTCCAGTTTTGTTCACGATTAATTCATCTCGAATTTAGTGCACAATGCAAACAAAACATTGATCATTAAGGTGGGAATGATTTTGATAAATCTCTTTTCACAAGCACAGGCATAACAATTTTATATCAACACCCATAAATGTAATAATAATAATTATAAAAATAACAAAAATAAGAAATCTTTATCTCTTAAGACAACTCAATTGCAATAATAAGAAAAAAAATACATGTAGAAAACAAGGATTACATGTAACTAGCACGTAATATTGTGCATTGATTGTTTCTCAACTTTTAATTCTTTATAGAGAATGATATAAGATATCGTTGTTTATTGACATCCATTTTATATGCATGCCAATGAGGGTGAGGATGCAAGAATTAATGTAATTGGAATTGTGCATGTTGATTTAATCAAATAATTACAAGGGAACACACATGTCTAAAAGTTGTTTTTTCAATTCGTTTCCAATTCTACATAGTTCTAATTAAGCATATACTCGTCAACCTATTTACTAACTTGGACAATATATATGACTACGTACATGACTATTTATCAATATGTACTATTAATTTTTTTCTATGTAATATATCTTAAGGAAAAGTTTTTAGACACTTCCCATTATTCTAAAGATGGTATCTGGGGTAAACCTAATCCATTACCCAATCCTCGATAATTAAAGAGACAAAGACAGGCCAAAAACTTATGAATATATCATATATAACTTATAAAAAATAAGTACATTAAGAGAAAACATGTCACATAGTGGAATTTGAACTTGCTTAGGGAGGTAATAACTTTTCCTCAAAACCACTCGAGTTATGCCAAATTGACAATCAATCTTTACTACTATAATTTTGACTCTTTCATAAAACAAGTCTATGCATGACTTGTTAGGTTGAAAGTTAATATTAATAACATACACATAAAAGACAAAAACATTAGGCCTATGGTCCATTATGTTGAATGGTGATGTCATTGATGTCAACGTCATCTTTGAACACTTTTAATATTCATCTATGGATTGTATTTATTGGAAGCTCCATTGGTCAGAAACCCCTGGAAGGATAAGAAGCTCATGCGGTGTGCCCATGATGCCCCGTGTTTGATGGGGAATTTGGATGGGAAGATCATTGAAATTGCACTCAAGACCATCTTCATTTGATTCTCTTCATCATGTCGATTGCAATGGTAGGTGGCATGCCACACAAATCATGGTTGAGGATATATGGTTTTTCAAAGTTGAAGCCCTAAAGTTTGGTTAAGAAACCCCAAAAGAAGATGCAAAAGGCAGCTTATTGATGGAATCAATAATTATTTTTTATTTTCAAAATTTTGACTAAATTATGATGGGCTTATTATCCCTTAAAATATGGGATATCCAAACACAATTCAAATTGTAAACAAGACTTATTAATTATGATAAAATTGGAGGTTAAGTCGGTGTTAAAAGATACCTCCAAAATTTCAAATTGAAAATTCAAATTTCTGTTTGTTTGGGCATGTCGGTCCCCTCTAGAATCTCCCTCCTTATAGTATATATAGAGGGCTTGGCTCCCTCCAGTATGTATCATTTTTTCATGCTTTATCTTTAGCAAATGCTCTAAAATTTATCTAAGGCCAATAAAGTCACACCGATCTGGAGTAGGGGCAAGTTTTAAAGGTGTTTTATTGTTTCTTTACTTGTGATGAATTCACTGGATTGTAGCATAATTGAAGCATTGGTTATTGAGGTTGTCTTCAAGAAGCATATTAGGTATGTTTGTGGGTCACAGTAGCCCCGGGAAACCATATTCAAGGGTTGAATTTCATATAAGGTAGTTGTAGGAAGTGACTTGTGATAGGGCTATAGTAAGCCCCGTGGAAGCCAAAACTCATGTGAGGCTAGTTTCGACCTTCTTGTGGAACATTCTGAGGCCTCACATTGTTCTAAGGTCATATCTATGGCACATATGTGGAAATTTCACACCATGTTGAGTACATTTGGGGTGTTTCAAAATCTATCTTTGGCCTTCTGGAGACCTGTTCAAGGTATAACTAAGCTTGAGTTTAAATGGTCCCTCTAAGGCACTAATTCAATCTATCAAGGTCATGATTTGAAGCAGATTCCATCCTAAGATCTGAAGGATTTTCAAAGTATAATTTTTGGACTGTCTAGGGAGGTATGTTAGGGTCATTCAGAGGGATACATTAGGCAGTAAGTCGAGGCATTAAGGGCTACTTAAAAAGTTGATTGAAGGAAAAATGGGGACTATTACTACAATGATTGGAAAGTTGATTTAAAGGATAATATCTAGATGTGTTTATTGAGATCAACATCTCAAGGTATCCAAGGTTTGTTATGAAACCAAATTTGAGGTAGATCCAATAATAAAATCAAGGCACATAATTGTGAAGACTGAGGCTAATATTTGGAGTCTATTCAAGAGAAAATATAATCTGAGCTTGTTTGAGGCATGCATGAGGTGGAATTATCTTAACCCTTTTGATGACTTTCGTTGGACTAATCATAGTATTTTTAAGGATTAAATTCAAGGTTGCAAGAACAAGGTTTGAGGAAAATTCATGGAAAAGTTTAAAGCATTGATCAGAGATCTATGTAAGGGTAATTTATGGGCATGTTAAAGGAAAGTTCTGAGGTCTATCCCGAGGAGAAAATCTAATCTAAGTTTATTGTGGAGGTTGTATTGAAACACGTGTATTTTGGAGGTCATCATTCTTACCTTGGGCAAAAAAGAGAAAGGTAAGTTTAAAGGGGTTTCCAAGCTGATTAGAGGGTGAAATGTGTAATCTACAGACCAACAATTCAACACATATAAATATGAGCACAACGACTTATCATTGTTGTTGTCAAGGACATATATCTAAAGGTATCACTCAGAAATCATAATTTTGAATATTTTGTTAATAGTACATTACCTAG
Source organism: Pinus taeda (assembly GCA_000404065.3). NCBI lineage: Eukaryota > Viridiplantae > Streptophyta > Pinopsida > Pinales > Pinaceae > Pinus > Pinus taeda. The sequence goes on along the minus strand of APFE030742455.1, from coordinate 211,070 downwards.
ACTGATAACTAAAGTAAGAGTTTCTTTAGAGAATTGTGTTATAAATCATATTGCGACTCAATGTCATGATGCATGTACTCCTATTGAGGGAATTATTATTGAAAACTGCTAGGAGGTTGCTGGCTTGTGACACTACTATTGTGATTTGTACATCACACATAATTCTCATCATCCTTGGATATATTTCCTAAAAACAAGTTGATGAGCTATGTTTTGTAAGGAAAGAGGCTCTTTTATCTTGCAACTAAAGTATTGGTCAGAGTATTGTTGAGATACTACTAAGGATTTTCCGTCGAGGAAGCATTGTATGGAAGATTTTATTGTATGGTCATGGAATTAGGTTTTGTTGCTGCTAATTGATCAAATTATGTATGGTTCGGACAATGAGACCTTCTCATCATCATCCTCCATTTCATCTTCTCCAGTGCGAAGTCAACCATCCACTCCTCCATTACACATTGTTGTTTAGCAGGGATCACCAACTTCAACATCCCAACCTATTCAATCTTCAATACCAACTCCTCCCCAAACACCTGGAATAACATCCGGAATATCATTTGTTATTATTTCTATGATGGCTCGGAATCCATGGAATAGTCCTGGTGCGGTCACTATGCCTGCACCATTACATCCATTACCAGATTCTCCTGAAAAATGGTTTCCGAAATTTAATCCAGATGCTGGAACATTAGCCGAAGAACATATTAACAATTTCATGTTATCATTTAATTTAAAAGGAGTGACACAGGAAGATGTTGTCGTTAGGATTTTCCCTTATACTTTACAAGGATCAGTTGGGTCTTGGTATTTTTCCCTACCCTCTGGATCCATTACTAGCTGGAACATTTTTCAAGAATAGTTTCTCACTAAGTATGGTGATGATAGATCTTTAGCAACATTAATCAATGATCTTTCGAATCTTAGGATAGAATCTAGAGAACCTATCAAAGAATTCAACTCGCGATTCAATAAACTCTTGAATAAGATTACAACCGACTCTAAACCAAGTGAGCAAATCAGAAGCGAATGGTATATAACAGCCCTACCTTCCAATATAGCCATTTTTGTAGATAGAGTTGCAAAACCAACTTTAGCTGAAAACATGAAAGAAATGCTTGCTGTAGAGAAACACATTATTTCCTTAGAAAAGAAAGCTACTCTTGAAGATAAAAAATCCAAAAAAGTTTCTTTTAAAGATGATTCAAAGAAGAAAATCCCTAAAGATCCATATGATATGGAGGGTCTGCAAAAGATCCTCAAGACTATGTCAAATGAAATGGTTGAAATCAAAAAACAAGTAGCTAAAACTTAAATAAAGAGGCCATTTAGAAATTTTAAGAAACCTGAGTCAAAACCACCAAATGTTGTGTCTAATGCAGACTCAGATCTTGAAGAGGAAGAAGAAGATGAAACAGTCTTACCATCCGACAAACCCGAAGAAGAGGAGATTGTCAAATGCCATGGGATGTGGGACTTCATTTTACCTAACTCCAATACACAAAATGAACAAGAAGCTTTCCATGTAACTACTAGGAGTAAAGGTACTCCTGAACCTGTTCATTCAATTTCAAAGAAAAGGAGTGCAGGTACCACTACTATAAAAGAAAAGGTGCCCACAAAGAAATCTATGGCGATAACATCCCAAAATCAACCATTATCCTCAAACATACCTTCAACATCTAAGACATTGGTAGTATCGGATTCAATGGATTACAATATTATTGATGATATGAAGAAGACAAAGGCAAACATTATTATGTTTGAACTTAGAAAACTCAAACATCAACAGAAATTACTTCTTAAGGAACTAAATGCAATACCTTCTTCACCTCTTCCTAATGCTGTGCTCTCCAAAGCTGCAAATGATTCAGGTCAACCACCTCCTGGTAGAGTTGAAGCTACTGATGCAGTTTTAATCAGAGACAGATCAAATTCCCATACTCCCCCTTTTCTCTTGACCTATGAGATCTATAATCGAAATCTGCACAACTGTTTGATTGACTCAGGGGCATCCTCTAACATAATGCTAGCTTCAATTTGTTCCAAACTGAACATTGAACCCCAAAAGTATACAATTCATATCATACAGTTGGATAAAACCAAGGTCCAGGTTTTAGGGGAAATCAACTCCGTAACTATCAGGTTATCAGCTGATCCACGAGTGGTTCAGAGAATTGATATTTTAATTGCCGATATACCTGAATTTTACGGTTTAATTTTGAGTAGGGATTGGTCTGAGAAATTTCATGGTTATATTTCTAACGATTTGTCCCATATGTGGCTACCCTATAAAGGAAAGCCAAATCAAATCAAAATCGATCGGGAGAAACATATGACCCATACTGTCACTAAATTTGAACTGGAGAATCAACCAATAGCATTCAATAACAATATTTTGGGGAATTACTCTTCTGAATCATTCTTTGGCAATTTCACTGCCCAACCATCTCCTTTCTCAGTAAATAATTTCACATCCCAAATTGAAAATTTTTCACAAACTGATAGATCAAGATGTGTCAATATTGTTGAGGAAACTGTAAATAAAATTTTTGATAATTCTTTATTTTGGTCACTATACTTTGATGGGTCTAAATCTACTGAAGGTGCAGGAGCAGGGTGTATTTTAGTTAGCCCTGAAGGAGAAAAAACTATGTTATCATGTAGATTGGAATTTGAATGCACAAATAATACGGCTGAATATGAGGCCTTAGTTCAAGGACTGTACAAAGCAATTGGTCTTAAAGTTCAATATTTGAAAGTGTTGGTGATTCAAAAATTGTCATAAAACAAGTTAGAAATACAATTCAGTGTCTTTCTAGTCATCTCAAACACTATCAGTCTTTGGTGCAGGAACTCATATCTCAATTTTTAGCATTCAATATTTCTCCTATCCCTAGATCCCAGAATGCAACAACAGACTTGCTAGCTAATGTTGCTTCTAAACTCCTACCTTCCGAAGATTACAGCCCAGACAGATTTTCAATAGAGTTAATTTTTAGACCATCAATTCCCGACAATGTCACCAATTGGCGAGTGCTTAATCATGACGAAGACATTTTAAATTTCTTGACTTCCGACAAGTCATATGATGATCAAATCATTGATGAAAGTAATCATGACCTTAAAATGAAGGAAAAGCAAGAAGAAAACTGAATACCAAAACCAGTGGTTAAGCTAGAAGACCTTTATGATATTAAAGACAGGTTTAAATAGGGGACCAATTCAAAGCTCCAGAGTTCCACTTTAAGATTTGAATTGATAAACCTAGGTACTGAGGAAAATCCTCAAAACATCAATTTGGGATTAGGAATTTCTTTGGAAGAAAGAACAACATTCATTAGGTTATTACGAAAAAATAAATATGTCTTCACCTGGAAATACGATGATTTGAAAACATACGATGGATTGATCATTTAGCATACTATTCCAATGTTTTCTGAACAAAAACCAGTGCAACAAAATTTAAGGAAAATTCATCCTAACCTAGAGATTCAGATAAAAACTGAACTAAATAAACTCTTGAAGGCTAAGATCATTTTTCCTGTCAGACATTCAAGCTGGGTGTCCAATATGGTGCATGTTAGAAAGAAAATTGGCGACATCAGGATTTGCATACATTTCAGAAATCTTAATAAAGCAAGCCAAAAGGATAACTTTCCTTTACCTACCATGGAGCAGATACTCCATTCAGTAGCTAGTTCTGAGTTAATGTCCCTTTTAGATGGTTTTTCAAGATATAACCAGATTTTGGTCCATCCTGACGACAGGCTTAAAACTACCTTCAGAACTAAATGGGGAACTTATGCTTACCAAAAAATGCCTTTTGGACTAATCAATGCAGGAGCTACATTCCAAAGAGCAATGGATATAGCATTCAAAAGATTGATCAATAAAACAGTAGTCGTTTATTTAGATGATATTACTGTAGTTTCCAAGAAAAGGTCTAATCATTTACATGATTTAAAACAAATCTTTGAATGCTGCAGAAGGTATGGTATCTCGCTCAATCCAGAAAAGTCCTTTTTTGCTCTTAATAAAGGAAAGCTCTTGGGCTTCATTGTTTCCAAAGATGGTATTTATATTGATCCAGATATAATTAAAGAGATTTCTGATATTCCATTCCCTCATAACAAAAAATCCATGCAGTCATTTTTGGGTCAAATTAACTTTGTTAAATGATTCGTTCTCGAATTTTCCCAGATTATTTTACCATTGCAAACAATGATTAAGAAAAATTTGGTGTTTAGATGGGGATCTGCAGAAAAAGAGGCATTTGATTCTACCAAACAATCAATAATTAACACCCCTGGTTTAAGCACTCCCAATTTTTCAAGTCATTTCATACTGTATACTCTCGCATCCACCTCGTCTTATGCAGCAGTGTTGACTCAGATTAATGATCAAAACTTGGAGGCACCAATTTCATTTTACAGTTCAAATCTTCAAGGTGTTGAACTTAATTATTCGGGAGTTGAAAAGCAAGCCTTTGCTGTGTACAAAGCCGTCAAACACTACAAACCCTTCCTTTTAAAAGCTCACACAAAAGTATAGCTCCTTTTTCAGCAGTAAGACAATTACTAATTCAAAGGGAATTAGGAGAAAAAAGGGCAAATTGGGTCACAACATTATAAGAATATGAATTAGAAATCAAGCCAACAAAGATTGTCAGAGGCCAAGGTTTTTGCAGGTTATTAGCAGGAGCATCCAACATTCAAGAATCAAAAGGTACAGAACACATTGAAGAAATCAATCAGATAAGTATCACAGATCCTGAATCACAATATGCAGATCTGATTTTCTATTTAAAAAATGGATACACACCTTCTAATCTTTCCTATAAAAACAAACGTGCCATTATATTAAAAGCAAAAAACTTCATAATTGTAGATGATGTACTTTTTAGGCGGAATTATGATTCAATTTTATTAAGATGCCTAGAAAAACCTGAAGCGCAAAAAGTTTTGCAGAAGCTACATGACGAACCAACAGGAGGACATTTTGGAGCTGATACAACAACCCACAAAATCATTCATGCTGGATATTATTGGCCCACTCTATTTAGAGATACTCACGAATACGTAAGGAAATGCCGAAGTTGTCAAATCTCCAGTGGAAGACAAAGAAAACTAGCTTTCCCTTTGCAACCAGTCAAAATTGAACAACCTTTCGAGCAATGGGGATTGGATATCATTGGGGAAATCACTCCACAGTCATCCAAACAACATAAGTATATTATTACTGCTATTGATTAGTTTACTAAGTGGGTTGAAGCAATTCCTTTGAAGACAACAAAGTCTGAAGCAATTATAGAGTTCATATATCAATTCATTATTAGCAGGTTTGGTGTCCCAAACGCTCTTATTTTCGATAATGCATCTTATTTCTCTGGAAATTCTATGTTTGAGTTTGCTATCAAAAGAGGGTTTAAATTGAAATATTCTGCGAATTACTATCCCCAAGGTAATGGTTTACCATAATCCACCAATAAAAATCTCGTCAAAATCATTAAGCGAACTATTGTGCAAAATCATAAAAACTGGCATGAATCTTTGATATTTGCACTATGGGCTGATAGAATAACACAGAAGCCTTCCATAGGTACTTTTCCATTTAATATTGTATATGGGAAGGAAGCAGTCATACCAACCAATTTAGTACTTCCATCTCTAGCCTTAGTGAAGTTTATTGAAGAAAGTCCCTCATCTTCTATTCAACTAAGACATGATCAAATTTTAAAATTAGAAGAAGAAAGGGAAAAAGCTAGAATTATACATGCAAAACATCAGCTAATTATCAAGTCATCTTTTGATTCAACTTCATCCAGTTCAAAACAATTACAAGTTGGTGATCTAGTTCTGAAATGGGACAAAGCCCATGAGGATAAAGGAAAACACACTAAGTTCCAGAAGATGTGGCTTGAACCATTTCAAATCAACGAGAAGATAGACCATTCTACTTTCATATTGCAAGATCTATTTGGTAAGAGAGATTCTCTTCCTGTTAATGGCCTTATCTTGAAAAAATTCTTCAATTGAGGAGGTAAACCCTTCTCCCTTTGTAAATATTCAATTTTCAGCAAAATTTGTGTTCATAGTTTTTAGGATTATTGGAAAATAAAGT
>APFE030742455.1:164566-204930 GCA_000404065.3 Pinus taeda | reverse complement strand
TTATAATTATAAGACAAGGGGTCTCATCACGAGCCAGCTTGTTCAGTTAAATTACAACCAGTGAATGGCATTGTCAAATAGCTAGCCACCAAACCAAGATAATGGCTTTTTATCTTGCAAAATAAGGAAAAAGAAAAATGATACAAAATATGAAGGCATATTTTTGGATTCATTCTTTTAATTATACTCTGAAATGGATGGGATAATGGACGATTAAATGGTTAAAAGATATCCCTGTCGAGACTATAAACGTTTTCTAGCAGAAGAGGCTCTACCTATGACAAAGGAGTCATTATAAAGCTAAGTTGAAAAAGTTCTTTGTTTTATCATTATCAACCAATTAAGGCTAGTTTAAAACTTAGAATGTATTTAATTTTAACAAGAGAAGAAAATAGTAAAAATAGCTATTATTAGATTCAGAATTTATGTATACCTAATTATATTAGAATTCTCCTCTTAGATAAGATTTATATATAAAGAAAGTTTAAGCATTTCAACATTTTTCAAAAATAACTGTTTCTCCTAGTGAATCGCCAATTGTTGTGCTATACAACAACCCCCATTTCATAAAATTTTTCTTTCTAACTATAATATGAAATGGGTCTCTTTTAAACATAGATGTGTGAATAAAATTGGTATCAACTCATCATTACAAATCCTTCATCAAAAGGTCCAAAGGAAACAATATATTATAAACCTTTTGAACCAATATGAAATCGGTCTTATGAATAAATATAAAATTCTTTATTATTGCGATAAAGCGATCGCATATCACAACAACAAGGAAAACATAATGCAAAGACCCATTGATTTACCCCGATCCGAAAAGTGAATAACTATCGGTTATCGGGAAAGGCAAGCAAATATAACAAAAATCCCTCCCACTATTTCTCCGATGCGATATCACTATCGGCAACCGGGGGATGTAACGCAGTACATTCTAAGACACCTTTAAAATCTCCCGATGCGATAAGGTGTATTGCCATCGGGGATCGGCGATTTTGCAATAACATAAGTATCACGACCCGAACACATCTCCGATTACGATTCGATAAAGCAAGGCACGAGTTTCAAAATAGATTTAAAAGGCTTGCATGCATTATTTTGGATTATTATTAAAAGTCTTTTCGTTCCCGATAGCGATTTACTTGTGATTATCCGCCAAAAAACTCAAGCCACGCTTGAATGAATCAATCGGCATATAAACGATATGATGGGTATTTAAAATGATTGACAGGTTAAGCGGCCAATTGATGAAGCAGTTATGCGGAGATCTCCCTTGAGAGTGTATTTGCGGCAGTATTATTTTAATCTTTCATTACTCGCTAATTGATATAATTCTTTCATATTGACTCACACCACCTATTCTCTGTATTATGTTCATTTTATTCCTTGCGCATAGCTCCGCTGAAACAACCAGTTCAAGCCAAATGGGAAAGAAATCCAAGAGATCCGCGGCAGCAGCGACTCCCGCAGTAACAGTGCAATCCAGAAACTACGGATTGATTTCAGAAACTATGTGTCTTGGCCTTGGAAACACAAGTTGGAAAAGCATATATAATCTAATTGAAGTAGAGGAGCCTGAAATAGTATCAGTACAAGCTACCGCAGATTCAACTAGAAAATCAGAGGCTTCCCTGAAAGATTTAGCTGACTCATATCTACACCGAATAGCAGCTCGTGAAAAAATTCTTCCATACACTGATGTAATGCGATGGGCAGTAGAGGAAATCCCTGTTTTAAACAGAACATTTTGCACAGTCGACGGAAGGGTCTTCGGCGCATTTCAACCTGATGAATTAAGGAAAATGTATCACTTGCCTGAACCTCAAAAGAAATACAATAAAGCATTTCTTGAGAAGTTCGCAAGTGAGAATGAGACTGAATCAACACCAATTCAGGAGTGGAGACAGAACCCTGCAAGGCACAAACACAAATCTTCAGGTAAGTACTCTGTAGATTCATTATGTTCTCCTTACTATTATGCCGGGGCAATGATGTGTAGAATTTGGGGATTACATGATTATGAAAAATTCACTATTGAAATGGTTCCTTTAATGGAAGCAGCAGTTAACAGTGAAGTAATGGATTGGGGAAATATACTGTCAGATAAATTAGCCACTGCAATTCTTGAGTTTAGAAATAAAACTCGCGTGACCGATAGGTCTATTCCTCTGTTTTATTTTAGTGCTTATATTTTAGATACTCTTTGTTTCAATTCTGAATTTCCTGTACTAGGGTGGAGATGGACTTCACAAGACCCCATACCAATTCACATTTATCACCAAAAGCTGTGGAAAGTGCACTATAAGGAACACTTGTACCAAATCTGTAATGGTTTTATGTTGCCTATTTATCGTGCCATTTTTGATAAGTCTGCCCCAAAGGTTTCTTCGGAAGCAGAGATCGACTTAACCGTTGTAGGAAATTGGTTTGGGGAAGATAAGTTCACATACATAAGGGTTTTTGGTAGCCTTGCAAGGCCTCATGTCCTTCCTCTGTACTCCTGACAAGCTGTTAGACCGAGAATTGGCCTATCAAATTACAACCGCAGGAACATCCAAAACTCTTAGGATTTCAAAAAAGCAGGCTTGGCCTACTTTTCCTTTGAGATGCGGTATTTATAGTTTGCACAACTACAAGTAAGTGGAGAAGGAAGTAGAGAAAATAAATATGTTTAATCTTGCAACCATTCCTAATAGGCAATTCGATCCAAGGAAAGTTGCCTATACCGTGCTTGAACAAGCCAAACTTACAAGGTTTGATCATGAGAAAGATGATTTTGATGATTTGTTTTCTTTGGCAGAGTCATTATTCCAGGTACAAGCACTGGCCAAAATGAGATATAACGATGAAAGGCTAGTAGAATTCAATAAGCTCAGAGAACAGAGGTTGAAAACTCTACCTCTGGACTTATTAGCTACTACCCCAACAACATAATCAAGCGATCCTGAACAACAACTCATTGACAAACCTCCTGCTGTATCAAAGATTCTCAAGAAAGGAAAAGAGAAAGAGCAGGAGAAAGAACAGGAGAAAGAGTAGAAAAAAGAGCAGGAAAAGGGTAGCAAAAATATCAATGTGGATACCTAGATTGATCCTAAACTACTCCAAGAATGGCAACAATTTGACTCCATTATAAGCAATCTGGAAGGCCCAAAAGGTGCCAATACACCCAAAGTAACAGATGGACAAGATACAACGTCAACAGCGGTTCCGAATAAAGGAACCAACGGCCTGGCCCCTAACATGGATTTAGAAATGATTCCAAAAGATCATTCCGATCAAATTATTTTGCAGGTGGAGGACATACCTCCATTAGATGTCTTTTACAGTCCCAAACATAGGGTTGTAGTGAAAAGACAGAGGAAAAGGAGAAGACTTGATCAATCTTCCTTGTTTCCAGAGCAAACAGAGACAACTAATGTAGTTTGGAAAGAAGAGTTTAACCCTTTCGATGACCTAACAAAGTTTTCTCAGTATGTCAGAGCTTATTCGGCAGCCACTATGGACAAGGCATCAAAAGTAAGTAATCTACTTAAAGAAAAAGACCAAGCAATTGTTTTGTTGCAATCACAGGTGTCTGAAGCACAAAAAAAAATTGAACAGTTGGAACAACAATTATCAACACAGCAACAATTAAACAATCAATTGAATAAGCAATTTCTTGAAGAGAAACAGAGAATAGACTCAAGCACAATACAAAAGAAAAAAGAATTATCTGAAGCATTGGCTAGGTTAAAGACGATGAATGAACTAATATTGAAAACGAAAGATGAGCAAATCTCTTAGTTGTCACTTCAAGTAGAGAAGTTCAAGAGTCTTCCACAACCTATCGATTTCAGGTCCGAAGCGTTACAAATTAACAAGGCATTGGTTACACAGTTAAGACTGTTATGTCATAACATTTCTTTGGTTGAGCCCCTTTGTGATATAATAGCATCAATAGTTGACAAATCAGTTAATGCTAGGCAGGATTTGGAACAAGACGATGAGACTTTGACAAACTTTCTTGCTTGGCAAGATACCAATGAGGGGCAAGCATCAAATCTACCCAAAATCCTAGAATCACACAAGGAGATCCTTTTCTTAGAATGGCAGTCATAGCTGATGAAAGTAGAGAGAGAGGTTTCCAGATGTAGATTATCTACAAGTAACTTAATTGAGTTAATCAATAACACTTTTTATCTGTCTAACATGATTTCACAATGTACCCTAGGTAAATTGCTATTAGCTAAGACATTGGAGCAAGCATGCAATCAAGAGTTGGAGAAGAATGGAAGATTAATAGCTAGCATCCAAAGTTTAACTTGGGATACCTATTGGTTTTTCTTAGTAAAACCATACAGTCAAAGGGCCACCCTCAAATGTTTAACCGATGCGATCGGTTGTATCATTCCCGAAATACATGATGCCACATACTCAGCTCAACTCCATTCTTGTCTCCGTCGTCCCCCAGAATTGGAACCGATGCTTGCAATCTGCCAACTCAAATCAAAAGGAGAACATCGGAAACAATGAATCATGCTGCCGACTACCAACAAACCTATTGTGGAGGAGATACTCAAGATTTAGTTGTACCAATTAAATAGCATTTTATTTTTGTAGTTAGTTAGTTTAATTAGTATTTATAGACCCTTTCATGCATTTAGAAAGGGTCCTCAGTTTTTGTATAAAACTCAAACCTGGAAGTTGCACTATTGTGCACCTGGTATATTTTTTATAAAGACTGGGCCAGTATTCCAAATTCTAATGAGGAAAGCTTTGATGGGATGTGCACTATTGCCTTGATGTGAAAGTATTTCTAAGTTGGAAAAAGGAATTTGAATGAGATTGATATCGGGAATGATTCACAGCACATATGGTACTATTATCTATGATTTTGTTTCATTCTTTTATGTGAATCGTCATTTGATTACTCTTGCTATCATTGGATATATGTATGTGTTTTCAACAACAATCCTTATATTTTTCACTATTGAATGTTTAAGGAATGTTATTCTTTTAGTCATATATGTATCAGTGATATATAAAGGATAAGTGTAATAATGTTTTAATGATTACTTTGTTCAACTACTTGAACAAAGTAATTATCATATAAATGAATGCCTTTGTTTACCAATAAAGTCATATATATGCCTGTTTGTGGATAAAGATTATCAAAGGTTACACTAAAAACAAAAATTTCCTAGGATAGGATAGTTATTCATATTTTTACTTTTTAGATTAAATCATTCATCCATTACCATTTTATTAGAAAACCACTCATTTATCCATCCCCTTTTTATTCATCATTGGGAAACTGGTCCCATTAATTCCAGTCGAAGCCACCACACCAAACGGAAAAGGAGCTGCATTAAGGTCCGGACTGGGTGGTTTTCCCCAATGTTGTTGCAGCGATTTTCGAGGCATCAACAGGTCCCCAATACTAGGAATCTGCATAGGATACATTCCTAGATTTTCTCAATCATTGGAGTTCCAAAATCTGTGTCATAATTCCATAATATTTTGTTGATTCATTATTTATTATTGATCCTCTTGTAGTAGGGACCAAATCCGTAAATTATCTCCTCCTCCAAATCTTCAGAACCTGCCCAATATTCTCATAATATTCCACAAAAATAAATTATATTAGACACAAATATCCAAATATTCATAAACCTTCATAATGAATATATTAAAGTTAAAAATAAATTATCTAATGTAGAAAGAGAGGTTTAATGTGCTGAAGGATGGTCATAGGCCCTAAATTGTTGTTTAATTCAGAGATATGAGCCTTAATTTATGTCTAATTTAGAGGCCCATCACCGGTGGCTTGCCTACATTTTCATTTTTACCTTACTACCATATGCTCATCCAGATCATCTTTTAGTATGCATCTTTATTTGATTTTCAAAGACACTCTTGAATAACCACTATGGTGATGCAACCAGTTGGTAGAAATTTGGAACAAGTAAAAATAAAGGATCATGGTTAATTCATGTTTGAATTTTCTTTTGTTTAAATATTTGATATATCACTCCATATTTAGCATGTAAAATTTCAAGACTTCTCCATACACACATATGTTGGCTCTTGGTATTGAATTTTAACATTTTACAAAAAATTATGCAGTAGATATAAAATCTAAAATATAAAGAGAACAATTCCTCTTGCAATTCATAAAGAAGCATGTCTTGATTTTCATTTTTGATGGATTTGATTTCTTCTTCAGACTCCTTGAACATAAGACGTCATTTTTCTAGTTTTACTTCTTGTTGTAATTTAAATTTAATAAATTATGATTTTGGGTAAATGAAATTTCAAAGAGCACAACTTCTTCATACTTTTAATGTCAATCAAAAGAAGAGGTTATCTGTTGTTGGAGCAAATGTTATCTTTCAGGTAAAATTAAATAAATTTCTCCAATAGTAAGTCTCATATGCCCACTTTCATCCTTTTTTTCTTCTTTACATTTTAGTTCTAGCCTTTGTTTTTAATTTTATTTTTTTTCTTTCTCATTTTAAACTTTGTTTTGCAGGATTTCAAGAATTATTGCATACCTCATATTTGACACTCATTCTACTTTTTTTTTGTTTACTTTCAAGTTTTTGGGAGAAGTAGTAAAGATTCTCATCAAATCAACTACACTGGGGAGTCCTTAAACTTTCTATTTGTTTCATAAGCATTCCTTTTATAAAAAGAAATGGTTAAAATGCTTTTATGTAGGATTTGCTTTGAAGCAAGAAAATTTGCAATAGATAGAGACTTCTCATTTGGATTAATGACAGTTATTTCCCTTATAGTTTCAAAGCCTAATTGTTCCTAACTCTGGAAGATAAAATTCATTAAAAATTTCAACATAAGATCAGTACACACATGCTTGTCTTATTTGACTCTTTTGTTGAAACATCTATATAATTAGTCTTGTTGGGGTTTATCTTTTAATTTGGGTTTGTCTTGTAGCTTTTCCTTTCATTTTTACACTTCTAGAGTTTTCTGATTTCTTTTATTTTTTACTATTGGTTATGGCTTTATTTTGGTGACTCAACCAAGATTTATGTGAAAGGCATTTTTCTCACCTAACATTAGTTGGTAGTCATGAAAATATTTACTCTATCTAATTCAATGAGTTTCATTTATCATTAAAGGTATATCTTTATGGAATCCTTAAGCCCTCTTGATTTATATCTTTTCCATGAAGGAACATGTATTTTTTCTAAGTAATATCGTTCACCCTTTCAAGGAAAGAAAAGACCTGAGTTTAACTCGATGTATCCATCCTATTCCTCGACTTCATAAAAATCCTTTGATTGATAGTCATGGGGAAAATTTTTGGAGTCAACATTATGGAAGTATTATATCCATTTGCTTAAGTCTCTTTGACCATCCCACCTCTTTCACTCAGGTACATCATAAACTAAAAACTCGCAAACATGTTTATCAAAACGGTGATCAAAATGGGAAACATGAGAAATACAAGTAAGCCCATCGGGGCTATGGACGCTCGCTGGCAGCGGGGCCGTGCTTGTATGGCATTATGACAACTTCATCAGGGTGATGACTAGGATTGATGGTAGTGAAGCAATGTCAGAGACCATTCATATCGATGGATATATGCTTTATAAAAAACCCTTATCTATACAATCTATTTTTCATACGGTGTAGTCTTAAAATAAAATATTTCCCAAATTTTGGGTAAATGACTTTAGACTCAGTCTGCTTTTAGTAATTATCTTTTTGAACTTATATTGCTTAATTTATTAATATAAGACCCATGCAAAATGTTTTACTATTTGATGACTTAATAGAATTCCTCCCTTTTTAACCTTTGGGTAAAGTGAAGTTCATCATCTTTTAATCAGAGATAGTAGGTTCTTCCCCGTGTGCTGCCAATTGTTGAGTTGAAAACTCAACACCCCCATTTTTGTCTTATTTATTTCAAATAATGGGGATCATTTCCATAAATTTTGGCTAAATCATCTTTTAATATTTTCTTTCGGTTAAGTATCCTAAAATTTTGCTAGATTTTATTATTATTATTTTTTTATAATTTTTTTATTTTATTTATTTATTTATTTATTTTATTTTTTTTAATTTTTCGCAGATTCTTCTTTTGATTACTTCATTACATTAAAATTTTTGCAAGTTTACATTGGTTCTTATTTCATCTCATTTGGATGCACGATTTGCAAATGGCGCTTCACCGAAGTTTGATGATTTTTTCTGCCAAGGCTAAAAAAAATGTACAAAATGTATATTATTTTGATTTTTGTAAACTATTTGTAAATATTGATTTTTAATTAATTTTTGCTAACTGTTTTATAAAATCGCTATAACCAAATTATAAAACAATTAAAATGATGCGTTATCAAATTTCAAAAATCAATTTTAATTTTAATAAAAATTTTAAGATCTGAAATCCCAAAATTACAAATAATTAAAATTTTTTATTTTATTTTATATCGAGATTTTAATTATAATGATTATAATTTATACATAAGAGAAAGCCCCACTCCACATGTTCATCCTCTCTCCCTTTAACACCATACTAGACACTCCATCAAGATATCAGAACAACATAGTATCCTAACTTCTTAAAAAAACCCTAATAGTCCTATTCTCAAAACCTCTGATACTCCACCAATATACCTCATTTATTCTTTGAAGTATGTTACATCTGAACCCATTTAAACAAAGCACCTCCTCTGATGTTCCGTGATCCTCTTCTCTTTAATTTCCAATATTTCTTTCACCATACCTCGACACAATTCTATATCAAGTCTTCTTGAAAATTAAAATTCTTCCCATGGCCCCTCTGATATGACATGGCTCCTCTTTTCTTACCTCTCATTGTTAATACATTCCTCGACACATAAGAATATTAATATTAATATTAGAACCTTGAAATGTTATAGTTATTAGAGCTAGAAAAGTTACGATATCGAGCACCTTCCATATCGAAATTCACCGATTGCCTATATTAAAGACTTGTATATTAAAGTTGTTTCGCATATAGTTTTGTTAACATGTTAGGGATTTGTTTGATTTTAGTTAGGAAATTTTGAATGGTTTTATTGTATATAATATAGTCATAAATTTAAAAATGTATATTGTTTAATGATATAATTAAATTAACTTTTAATGAGTATGTTTTTTATAATTTAATTCATATGTAAATTATATGGTATTTTGTTTCTTTTTAGCTTGTAATTTAATTTAAAGATTTTAAACAAAATATATATAATTAATCTAACAAATTGTAATTGATTAATTTTAATTGTACAATTAATTTAGAATTAGATTATTAATTAAAGTTTGCCTGATTTTAGTTTAACTAGATATTTTCCAAAATTTTAATATTTTTGACACTTCAGTGTTGGAGGTTTATAAGGCGAGTTTTATTTGGCTAAATGAGGCTCAAGATGGCTCGTTAGAAATATAAAATCATGGAAAATATTTATGAAGTGGTTGCATGACTAGATTTGGTTAATAGCTGAGTCTAAAATTCAACAGAAAATTAAGCTCCGAATTTGTAACCAAAACTAATTTTCTGAATTTAGTTTTTGCATCTTCATTTGCCCAACGCCTTTGTTGATTGCAGATTCATTCGATTATGTCATGTTTGAACAAAAAGATCTTTACTGGGATCAATGGGAAGGTCCTATTTCTTTTTATTTATTTATGTAACGAAATTTTAATTGGAGATGTTTGTTTTCCCAAATTTGGTATTTCTGATTTTGTTTTGCAATTTAATTGGTTTTTGGTAGGGAAGCAGTTGGGGGAGATGAGGAAGAGAAGACTTGGAATAATGGAATTGCACCAGAAAAATAGAAGGAAGAATTTTGGCCAATTAAAATTTGTCAGAGCAAATTTATTCTCCAATATCTCTCTCATTTTGATTTTCCTTGGTAATTATAAATATTGCTTTTGTAGAGTTGAGAAGGGGTTCCAAATCTGAAACTTGGGGACAAAATTCTTTGCAAAGAGAGGGATTTTTTCACCATTGTAGGGTACAATATTTTTTTAAAGAATTAGCTAAGTTTGGGCCAGACTTGTGGAGATTAAGAGATGTAGTTCAACTCTTAAAATTTCATGTTATCATGAAATTTATGAGAATTTTATGTACTCAAAGGCTTTGATCAGATCTCTAATTCTTTTACCCTATTGTCAAAGATAGAGGTTGATTGGTGGTTTGCAACTAATAAAATTTGAGGAAATTATTGATGCAGATAAGTATGCAGATTTTGAAGTTTTGCACTATTGTAAATTCATTTAATTACATGCTCATCTTAGTCATTTGAAAGTTATCCTTTAATGATGGATCTGATTTCTATCGAGTTATTTTATGAATTTGAATAGATAAACAAGACATAATTGTTAACTATTTAGAAAATTCATGTCAAGTTTATCTTGGTTTTAATAATGATTATTTTATGAGAACTATTTTCTTAATGCAGTCATATATGTTTTAGTTTGAATTCATTATATTTGAATTTGGATATATGTGCACCATAGATCTAATGACTATTCATCAGAAAGCTGAATACATATACTTACTTGAACTAGTAATAAGTTTTGGAACTATTTCCTTGGAATATTGACTTCATTTTTATTCCAGATTCAAAGCTGGTCCAAATTCCCTTTTACCTTGCTCTTGGTTGAGAGGGGAACTAATCCTTCTTTCAATCGAGATAGATTTAGGATTTATTGTTTGTTAATTAGAGTAGATTTTCATTTAGCTTTAAATATTGCATTCTAGAAGTCCTCTTACATAGGGGCAGACTTTACAGTGGCTTGGATGAGCCATTAATTCAGCTAAGGAGTGCATGATCTCTGCAAGAGCGCAAATCTTATGTCTCCCCTATTATTTCAAGTAATAGATATACTATAAGCCAATAGAGATAGAGAGAGGGTAATTAGACATAGTTTAACCAGTTAGAACCTTCATTCCAAATGGAAAAGGCGCTGCTTTAAGTTATCGACTGGGTGGTATCCCTTATAATGTTGATATGGTCATTTTGGGCTATCAATAAATCACAAGACAAATATCTAAATGGTTTCTTGAGGAGAAAGTATATATTAGTTGCTGAATCTTTTCAGGTTCAATATTGAATGTTACAAATGCCATAAATATGGACACATAACTCATGATTGAAAATACATGATGGTATCTTCCATGAAGGAAAAATCTAATATTAGGTACAAGAAAATTTGGAGAAGAAAATAAGCAAGAAGATCAAGTGAATGAAAAAATATTAGTAGTCATGCTCTCAAGATTTCTAAATTCACAAGGCCATGATTAAATTACAAGTACAATGGAAGATGTCATGGTTCAGGATGATTCGTCTACAAAGTTGGTTCATACATTATTCTGAAAAATCTAGCTTGATTATTCCCTGCCATATAAATGTTGAAGAGGGGGGAGTCTCAGTAGCAGTGGTTGTAAATTTGAAGATCTATATTTTTTAGAAATGGAAGATAAAAAATGTGAAGAGGTCATCAAAGCATTGATCAACATTGTGGGAAAATTAGTCAAATTTGTATTCAATAGAGTGGCAAAGTCATGGACAATTTTCATGAAGGACTTGTTATCAAGGTAAATCATTTCAGTAAGGCTTATTGACAGGTGGAAAATAGTCAAATAAAGAAATGCATATTGCAGGAAGAGATAGAAGGTATTTCTTCAAGGGGATAACTCTTTTCCATTGATGTCAAAGGGGGAGAGAAATCAAGAAAGGAATATCATAAGCATGGAGATCGGGGGAAAAATAATCACAAAGGGAGTATGTGCGTTGCCATCAATGACAAAGGGGGATATTGTTGAATGGTGTTGTTATTTATGCCAATGTTTTTTTAAATGTATTTAATATTATTTTATGGATTTTATTGATCAGAAGCTCCACTAGTCAAGAACCCCAAGAAGGATGAGGATCTCTTGCGCTGTGGCCATGATTCCCTGTGTTTGATGAGGAATTTGGATTTTAAGATCATTGAAATTTCACTCAAGACCATCTTCATTTGATTATCCTTGTCATGAATATTCCAATAGTGGGTGGCACACCACATAACTTCTCATGGTTGAGGAGATATGGTTTTTCAAAGTTAACACTCCACAAGGAGATGCTAAATACAATCTATTAATGGATTAAAAAATGGTTTTTATTTCCAAAATTTTGATTAAATTATGATAGTCCTTTTAACCCTTCAAATATGGACTATCCTATCACAATTCAACTTGTAAACAAGGCTTATTAATTATGAAAAAATTCGAGGTTAAGTTGGCCTAAAAATTTGGCTCAAAAATTCCAAATTGAAAATTCAAATTTTGAAATTTGTCAAGGTTGGCTTAGGGTTGTTTGGGCATGTCAGCCCCCTCTAGAATCCCCCTCCTTCTATTATATTTAAAGGGATTGGAACCCTACAAGATGTATAATTTTTTCATGCCTTATCTTTATCAAATCCTCTGAAATTTATCTGAGCCCTGGACAGTCACACCAATCTGGAGTAGGACCAAGTTTTAAAGGTGTTTTATTGTTTCTTTACTTGTGGTGAATTCACTGGATCGTACCAAAGTTGAAGCATTAGTTCTAAGGTTTTTTCAAGAAGCATCCAAGGTATGCTTGTGGGTCGTAGTAGCCCTAAGGAAACCACAATCAAGGGTTGAATTTCATCTGAGGTAGCCACAGTAATCCCTGTGGAAGTCGTAGCTCTAAGGATAGTTTCAGCCTTCCCGTGGCACATTATGATGCCTAATTTAGAACTGTTTTAAGGCCCTCTATGTGCCATATTTGTGGCACTTTCACACCATGCTAAGGCATATCTCCAATTCTATCTGAGGCTATGTTTGAGGTGTTTCAAAGTCTATATTCAACTCTCTTGAGGCATGTTCAAGGTATAAATAATTCCAAGTTTAAGTGGCCCCTCTAAGGAACTAATTCAGTCTATCAACATCGTGATCTCAAGCAGATTCCATCCTAAGATCTAAAGGATTTTCAAAGTATAATTTTTGAACTGTCTAGGGAGTTATGTTACTTCCATTCAGAGGGCTGCATTAGGTAGTGGGTCAATGCATTAAGGGCTACTTAACAAGTTGATTAAAGGAAAAAGGGGGATTGTTGCTACAATGATTGAAAAACTGATTTAAAGGAGTAGATCTAGACGTGTTTCTTGAGATCAACATATCAAGGTATCTAAGGTCTATTATGAAATCAAATCTAAGTAAAATCCAATGGCATAATCAAGGCACATAATTGTGAACATTGAGGCTAATATTTGAAGTATGTTCAGGAGAAAATTTGATCTGATTTTTCTTGAGGTATGTCTAAGGTTGCATTGTCGTAACCCTTTTGATGACTTTCGTTGGACTAATCAAAGCTGTTTTAAGGATTAAATTCAAGGTTGTCAGAACAAGGTTTGAGGTAGATTAAGGGAAAAAATTTAAGCATTGATCAAAGCTCTATGTAAGGGAATTTTTTGAGCATGTGAAAGTTGATTTATGAGGTTCATGAGGAGAAAATCTAATTTGAGTTTGTTATGGAGGTTGTATTGAAATAAACATATTCTGAAGGGCATCATTCTTACCTTGGGCATAGAAAAGAAAGGTAAGTTTAAAGTTGTTTCCAAGTTGATTAGAGGGTGCAGTGTGTAATCTACAAACCAACAATTCAACACAAATAAATATGAGCACAAAGTCTTATCAGTGTTGTTATCAAAGACATGTATCTAAAGGTATTGCATTAAGGGCTACTTAACAAGTTGATTAAAGGAAAAAGGGGGATTGTTGCTACAATGATTGCAAAACTGATTTAAAGGAGTAGATCTAGACGTGTTTCTTGAGATCAACATATCAAGGTATCTAAGGTCTGTTATTAAATCAAATCTAAGTAAAATCCAAGGGCATAATCAAGGCACATAATTGTGAACACTGAGGTTAACATTTGAAGTATGTTCAAGAGAAAATTTGATCTGAGTTTTCTTGAGGTATGTCTGAGGTTGCATTGTCGTAACCCTTTTGATGACTTTTGTTGGACTAATCAGAGTTGTTTTAAGGATTAAATTTAAGGTTATCAGAATAAGGTTTGAGGTAGATTAAGGGAAGAAATTCAAGGATTGATCAAAGCTCTATGTAAGGAAATTTTTTGGGCATGTGAAATTTGATTTATGAGGTTTGTCAAGAGGAGAAAATCTAATCTGAGTTTGTTGTGGAGGTTGTATTGAAATAAACATATTCTGAAGGGCATCATTCTTACCTTGGGCATAGAAAAGAAAGGTAAGTTTAAAGGTGTTTCCAATTGATTAGAGGGTGCAATGTGTAATCTACAAACCACCAATTCAACACATATAAATATGAGCACAAAGTCTTATCAGTGTTGTTATCAAAGACATATATCTAAAGGTATCGCCCAAAAATTAGAGTTCCCAGTATTTTGTCAATAGTACATTACCTAGATTTATAATTATAGTAAGATTTGGTTCAGAGAATTGTGTTGCAAATAAGATTTCATTGAACCTATGTACTGTCATGATTCGTGTACTCGTGTTGAGGGCATTATTATTGAAAAATACTAGGAGGTTGCTGACTTGTATATCAGATAGAGTTGCCACCAATATCTTACCTGAAAGCAAGTTGATGAGCTAAGGTTTGCGAGGAGAGAGGCTCTTGTATCTTGTATCTAAAGTATTGGTTAGAGTGTTGTTGAGATATTGCTAGGTTTTTTCCACCAGGGAAGCATTGTATGGCAACATTTGTTGTATGGTCACGAAGTTAGTTTTTTTTGCTACTAATTGATCAGATTATGTATGGTTGTGTATGCTACTAGGGTTTGACAATGTATATATCTTGATCAGAGCTTTTGTGGTTGCGTGAGGACTTATATTGCTTCCATGTATTGATTGTATAGCTATATAATGTATGAATGAGGGTTTGTGCGAAAGTCTTCTTCCATTATAATTTTATGTGAGAATTTTGTTATTGCTAGGGTTTATAAGTTGAATGTACCATTGAGCAATGTTGATGTGTAGAAAAGAGTTAACCTTGTTGAGCAGTATTGATGTGTAGAGCAGAGTTAACCTTGTTGAGCAGAGTTATTGAGAGATGTGCAAGAATTCTATGAAAAAGGAATATATGATCATAAATTGATTCAGTGACAAAGAAAGTGGAAAATCTTATTCTTATATCTTCTATCTTTAGGGCGGTAAGATGGTATAAGGAGGAGATTATAGTCTCCTTCAAGTTGGAGCTTGAGAACACTCCAAGGTGGTATGGTGGTGCTAGGGAAATTTTGAGCTTTTGCAGGGTGTTGGAGCATCATTTCAATTGGAGCTTATAAAACCAAAGCATTGGAGTGTCCTTCCAGTTGGAGCTGGTGAATTAGGGCGTTCGAGCGTCCTTCCAGTTGGAACTAGTAGATCAGGGTGTTGGAGAATCCTTTTAGTTGGAACTAATAAATCAGGGGGTTGGAACCTCCTTCTAGTTGTTGTTGGAGAACCTTAGAAGTTGGAGCTTCATGTTGATGTAATATCAAAAACCTTTATTAAAAATTTTCGGTGGTTTTCTCTCGAAAGGGTTTCCATCTAAAAATCTTTTTTGTATTGTCTTTGATTTATGTTTTGATCAAATTATATTTAATGCTCCAAACATTAAAAATTAACTAATTAAAGTGAAATATTGATTCTCCACCCTCTAAGTATTTCCAACACATTACTCATTATTATCGAAGGTTTCTTGTACCACTCTCTTAACTATTTATTAGGATTAGTGTTGTCTTTTCTAGCATTGATTTCAATTCATTGATATCCATAGACTTTGGTAGTCATATCGCTACATGAAGGCGGGTCCCTTGTCCCACAAACAAGGGGTCTCATACACGAATTTGGTGTTTCGCTTGACTGTGACCTTAAAAAATAGATTATTGTCATTATTATTACAAAAAAAGCTAATCATTAGGATTATGATTAAGAAGATACAAATAATGGAAATATTTTCAACAAATTTCTTTCTATAAACACAAGTACAAACATGTTATATATTGTAACATCTATAATAGAAATAGCAATAACCATAGTTATAACAATAACATAAATATTACCTATTAAGATAAATCAATTGCAATACAAAGTAAAAACACATATATAACAAAGGTTACATGTGGCTAGCACTTTGTTTTGTGTGATGACTATTGCTCAAATTTTTACTTTTGATAGAGTACATTTTAACATATTAGATATCTCTAGGTATTGACAACCATTTTATGTGCATGCTAGTGAAGGAAATGATACAACAATAAATGTAACATTACATGTTTTTTTTGCTAAGCAATTATAAGACCACAAATATGCCAAAAGTCACAATTTTTGTCTTTATATAAAATATATATTATTGTTCTTTATGGTTTTACTTCCTCCAAATATTGTTATCATTTTTCAAATATTATAATAAAATGAGAATGAAATTATTGATTTATAGAATGATATAGATAATGTCATCCAAATAAAATAGATACCATGTTAGCATTCTATCCATCATGACATGAAGTGGTAAAGGAAGAGTATCTAAAATTTATGGGAAGAAGGTACATGTCAATGAATGGAAAGTACATACCATAGCTCAATACAAGTTGATACCACTCAAGCTTTTCAAACCCTGGCTAGGGAACCCACCAAAATAAAAAATCCTAACCACCAACTCCTCCTACCTAGGATTCTCTCCCAAATGAAGTTGGTCACTCCACCAATAATCCTCAAAAAGATAACATGCACAAAAAGAAGTTATCCTTGACACCTACCTTTGCATATTAGAGGTGAACAAGATGATCTCTATTAATCTTCACCATGTGAACCACTCAAGGTAGCACAAGGGTTTTCATTGTCAAAAAACCATTGTCGCCATATCTCACAACTACAAAGTCAAGTGCTCCCTTTGCTCCTATAGGGTTTCTCTCACACCTTAGTTTTATTTATCTTCTTAGGGTAACCATAATCCTACTCCTTATTGAATTTCCTCAAGAACCCTAGAAACTCGAGACAAAGAAAACAAATACAATAAAGAAAAGTATAATAAAAAATACCAAGTCATTTTAACTCTCGCATCTCTTGTTAAGACCTATATAATCCATATGTTAACCGTAAAACCCCTTATTAATCCCTAGATACAAAATGGTTACATTTCTATTGTTATATTGTTACGTAGGCTAGAATCCCTCATGGTCCAATTTTATTATAATTTTACCCTTGACTCATATATATATTACGAAGACACAGTCTTAGAATAATCAAATATTGTTGTACATTGTATTCATTATAAAAGGAGGTTTCCCTCTCGCAGAGGATTGTAATTATTGGTTTCTTATCATTTTTAAGGTGTAAGGGTCATAAATGTTGGTATCTGAGATCATGATTGTAGGGTTTTTCTGCTTCAAATAACTCATCATAGCAATTTCACTATTTTTTTTGTGGGATGTTTTAGCTGGTGAAACATGGAGAATATTTAGAAGACATATCAAGCTATATTTGGTTCAAATTTCAACCTTGGTTGGCTATATTTTCCAAGGTATGTTCTACGGAAGTTAGGGTTTCTAAATGCTCCTCAAATTAGTCTCAAACAGGTCAATTTGACATTTTTGCTATAACTTTGTTTCGATGAGGTTTCATTATTGTTGGAATCTCAATTGTCATTAATCTAAAACCTGCAAGCATTAGTCTCCACTAAAATCACCAGAGTTAAGATATTTTTGTCGTCACTGTAACATCCTCCAAAATTTTGGCCTATGTTAAATTTCAGAGCCTTCCTTCGTCTTGTACATTGTTGTCATAAACTTTGAAACTAATTCTGTGTTTTCTTGAGGATTTTTTGCCCCCTTTGCAAGATAGGAAAAACATTATATTTTTGCATGTTAGTTGTTGTATAATGTACATAATATTTCTTTGGCAGTTTCAAGAGGTCAACTGATCTGTATCTTAGGGGGAGGCCCTCAATATCTTAAAAATTGAAATGGATCCTTGGGGGGGAGGCTCCCAAGATCCGAAAAATTGCAATGTTATAAAGAAAAGAGAGAACACACAGTAAATAAAACCACAAAGAAACTTTTTTTTATTAAAATAGAGAATAACTATAAAACCTACATTGTGGTGGACAATCTGTCCTTTTACAAAATGTGACTTGTTACTTATAGCCTTTTTTGGTTACAATACCATAGGTAAATTCCATGTGTGGGTAAATACCATGGGTTGATGTCACTTACAATACCATGGGTGGATGCCACTTACAACACCATGGGTTAATTCCATGGGTGGATGAATACCATGGGTGGATGCCACTTACAATACCATCGGTAAATTCCATGGGTGGATGAATACCATAGATGCATGATCATTCCTCCCTTCTTAAGAAGCAATGGTCCCTATTGTGTGGAGTTCCCTCCTAATAAGTATTTGTTGAATATGAATAGTCATTAAAGAGAATGGTTTTGTATGGTTAACCCATAACCATGATTAACGAAAATCTGAGGATAGAGATACCCTGTAATTCTTGCAACTGTGATATTAACAATATGCGGCATAGAAAATGGACTTCGATAAAGTGTGGGTTTGTGGATGACCCATAACCATGATAATTAAAGATCTGAGGATAGAGATACCCTGTAATGCTTGTGACCAACTGTGATACTTACAGTGTGTGGCCTAGCAAATGGACTTCAATGACAAAGATTTTGTGTGTTTGACCCATAACCATGATGCAAATTGGTAATGAAGTACCAGGTGCCTACATAGTCTGGGGTGGGAGGGCACGTCTCCAAAGAACCCAATCTGGAAACTGATGAATGTGAAGAAGATGCGTACTAAAGCGGGGTGGGAGGGCACATCTCCAAAGGGAACTCGCTCTGAATGTTGCTCTAGATTTAAAATGGACATAACACGGTAAATATAACTCATAATATTTATTATAACATATTTTTGGAAACATAATTATCATTCAACATATTCTCATTTGTTTGAAATCCCTATCTGGACACTCTACAAACTCAGATTCATGTTGCAACTATTCTGTCGTCACAAAAGTTCTGAAAAAAATAGTTGATTTTAAATCAAAGATATCTCTCTCATCCAAACTCTGATTCGACCCATTTGTTTTTTTGAAATTGGGTGATTTTTCAAGAGAATACCATATCTACAATCATTTTTTCAAACATTCTGCACAAAAATTGCAAAAAATAATGGGATATCCGTCGTCAGAAAAATTTCTCTAACATAAATGATTTTAAATTAGCGATATCTCCCTCATCTGAACTGCAATTCGACTGATTTTGTTTTTGAATTTGGGTGTTTTTTCGCAAGGAATTCAGATATATTATTTATTTTTGTAAATTTTGCACTAAACGTTTCAGATCTGATCTACAAAATCGCCACCCAAAAAAATTCTCGCAAAAAAATGAAAAAAGAAAAATTCTTCCTGCTTTGCCCAAGAAAGTTCTCTATGGAGGTCGTAGCATGTGCCTGAAGTTTTTTGAATATTTATACAAAAGAAAATTGAAATTGAAATATGCATCAAATCCTCATTCCAATGGAATCATAACCTAGCTCTGATACCACTAATCCAGATCTTTGGGGGAGACCCCCAATATCTTAAAAATTGAAATGGATCCTTCTGGGGTAGGCCCCCAAGATCTGAAAAATTGCAACGCCAGAAAGAAAAGGAGAGAACACACAGTAAATAAAACCACAAAGAAACTTTTTTTTATTAAAATAGGAAATAACAGTAAAAACTACATTGTGGTGGACAATATGTCCTTTTACAAAATGTGACTTGTTACTTATAACCTTTTTTGGTTACAATACCATAGGTAAATTCCTTGGGTGGGTAAATAACATGGGTTGATGTCACTTACAATACCATGGGTGAATGAATACCAAGGGTGGATGGCACTTACAATACCATGGGTTAATTCCATGGGTGGATGCCACTTACAATACCATGGGTAAATTCCATGGGGAGATGAATACCATGGGTGAATGTAATTTTCCATTAAAATCATCAACTTTGTGTAAATGAGTTGTTCTAAACATGTAAACATCTATTGCACTCATTTCGAAAGTTTTAAGAACTGTCACACAAGTGTCGTCACAGTTGTCACAAAGTGTATCTTAAGTGTCGCACTTGTTGTAAGTTGTCATAAAGTTGTCGCACGAAGGGAAATTCATTATCCCGTGTCCTAGGTGATCTATGTTGTTGTGTCTTCAAGTATTATAAGTGGGTGATCACATTCAATGTCATATTACTATACACATTGGTGTCACCCATCCCACACTTAGTCATTTTCTGAAAAATTTCCCGAACTAGCAACCTAACTTCACCTAACCTCCCTGAAATGTGCACTACTCAATCTCAATTTTCTAGTTGTGATCTTGCCTCTTGGAACTGCGCAATGCATAGTTCCTGCCTCCTAGGGCTATTGCACTAAGCAGTTTATGTGCTCAAGCCCCGACCTTGACTCCCATAATTGCACAATTCCTCCTCCCATCCTGATCTTAACTGCAAATTACATAATCTCTAGCCTCAGTCTCATCCTTCAACTCCTAAACTACACAACTACACAATGTACGAACCTCCCTTGTCTCCCAGAATTGTACAATGTGCTCACCCAATGCTCATCCCCTCAGCATGTCACATTCTTCTCCATAATTGTGTAATTTTATACCTCATTCCAGCCTGAACTGCGCACTACACAGTCTAAAGGCTCAAGGCTCCCCTTGACTGCATGAACTACACAATTGCGCATCATTGAGCTCCTTTTCCAGCTTTCCATCTGGTTCTAGCTCAGTTAATGGATCAATATGCACAATCTTAGACTAGGGGGTTTCGGACTGACATCGTCTTGTCATCAGTGAATTACCGAAACAGGTTCCTTATCATGCCATGGTGAGATAATGAAGAAGGATATGAAGGAGCGCAACATGTTGAAAGACATTCTTGTAGCTGAGTATGAAAGCTGATCAATAAAGAAAAGGAAAAGGGACACCAGTTTTTGATCACCATTCAAGACTTGAGATCATTGAAGATCCCTTATCACCAAGCCATGCAAAGGTGAAAAAAAAATGTATTCTCAAGCAGACCTACAACACACAGTAGTAGCACTGGGTTAACATTACCACATCATCAATCAATTTATGTCAGCAATGCCATGTCATGAGTTGTCACATGCCACACCATTGTGGTTAATGATGTAAGTTATGTTTCAAAAATGTATTGTAAAGTGGATGTCCAAAGGACATGTATGGAATATGAAGAGTCATGTAAAGTTGAAAAGTCATAGGAAGTCAAACAACCATGAGGGTAGATGAAGATTCATAAGGAAGGTGAAGCAACACTTCCCCATTGTTATATATACACCCTCACTGTAAGAGCAAAGGACTTTTCACCTTGGCTCCTCTCGCAAGTCATTAGAGAGACAAAATAGTTCTTTTGAGGAGAAAGGAGTGGCTCCAATGCTCCACTATTGAAGCTAGTGATGTTAATTGTATACATGTTTCTTGGAAATTTAACTTAATAACAGAAGCCTTCATGGCCGACACGTTCTTCATGTATGGATTATGAATATTTGTAAGACTATTCTGCGAATGTTTGTATTCCATGTTTGCTTTCACTTGTGCTAAAGTAGCTGAACTATTTTGGTTATTTTAGTTTATCTTATTGAGAATGTATTGTAATGGTTATTCTTATTATCCCATCCCTATGTACTATTCCGCAAGATCCATACATATCTTTCTCATTGATTAGTTGTAATGATCATTGCATCTTTTGTGGACTATTATGTTGGATGTTAGCCAGATCCCTCTTATTTACGTGTGTCTCTTCTTGGGTGGTACTATTACCTCTCTCTTAGAGGCCCACTTTACTCTTTCCCTCCACAGTGGAATAAATTTAACACATCTACAACCAAACACTCATCAAGAACACCTTCTTGCTTTCCAAAGGAACCGCGTATTCTTCTTTTGCTAACAGTTAGAGCCAAGGAAAATCTATAAGAATATATGGCAATTGGACCAATATTCCGGATGGGGCTCCTAATCCAAATGGTGTGAGGTATAATTGGGACTGCACATCAAGGAGACCCCTTAGTTGACGGATTTCCAGCACTATCAATAAATGGTGTTAGAAGGAGGGCCATATGACAAGATGTGTCTGTTGAGTCTATTTTGAACCTCTTATCTCAAATGGCTCATCCTCAAATATTATTCTTGGGGTGTTTCTTTAATTTATCCATTTATAAATTTTCAATCCCCAATGAGCCTCTTTATCACTTGTCTCAGTTATAGTTTGATGGTGAGGATGGAACATCCATAACTGCGCATATTTCTGATTTTATGAAATTTTGCAAATCTTACGAAATCAATGATGAAGAATTTGCTTGTGTGATTTTATTCCTCACCCTTGAAGGTCATGTTAATAAATGGTGTCATACATTACCACCCACCTCCATCCATTGTTTTCATCATTTTCTCAAGGAGATTTATTAAGCCTTTGATAGGTATGATTGCTGAAATGTTTATGAAAGAACAAATCAGTTAAGAATGAAGCCTGATGAATCAGTTGAGGATTTCTCTAATTAATTCCTTCACATTTGTTATGAATTTCCTGAAGAAAATGTGGATTGGGATTTATTTAAACAAAAAATTTAGCATTTGGTTCATGTCTCTTTGCATGGTGAACCTGAACCCCCTGATGTTTCTACTTCCCCAACTCTTGTGAATCATGAGACACCTCTAATTTCAGAGGAGGAATTTATTGCTCCTTTTGTTCTTTATCCTCCTCCTTTTTCAATTCCAATGAGGGTGTCTTCGTGCGATGATAGTGAAGTTGGGAAATCTGAAAACCAAGTTCCTAATCCATATTTTCATTCTTCTTCCGCTTGTCATGACTCATATTCAATGGAGGAAATCCCAGGATGGCTCATGAAACACATGGTGAAGATTAACTCCTCCATTCTGCAAGATGATGTTGCTATTCATAATTCTAGTCTCAAATCTGATCTGGATTTTTGTTATCCTCTATCATCTACATGCCACGACTCTTTGTACCATGTTCCACCCGATCAACCTACCCTACCAGTTAGTTTTTCTCACTCTCTCAATTTTCAAGTTGTTGGTTCAAATTGCGATCAGATACAAGATAGTCACATTACACAGGTTGGGCAACAGGAAGGTGAAGATACTTTCAATATTTCTTTCCTTTTCCAAAATCCTCCATGTGAAGATGATGCACTTCCATTCTTGGATGATTTTCAATAAGCTAATCTTGGTAGTGGATCAAATGCAATCAATTCTTTTAATCAATATGTAGCCTTGGGAAAAAATCATTCTGATGATGATGGATCTGTTGATGTATGCAATCATGAATTCCCCGGTGCATCATCTGATATTTTAGTTTCTCATGAATACTTTTATTTAGATTTAGAATCTGATTCAGTCAAAGAAGATGTCCTTATCGAAACTTCATCTTCATCTCACTATCCCTTGTGCTCTATCTTTTGTGATGCATCTACTTGCAGCGAAGATACTCCAAGCTCTTCAATTTCTTCATCTGATGAGTTAGATTTTCAATTGACACAAGGTGGTGAGATTATCCATGATGAAAATGAAAACGATGAAATCATTAAGTACTCTTTCCATCCTTCATCATCTCTTCTCTTGCATGAAGACAACTCTCCAAACCAACTTTCTCATCAAATTTATTCAATTCATACATATTCATATTTGCAATCAAATGAATCATTCAACTTGAGTAATCTAGTTGTTGAAGTTGAAAAATCAAGTCAGTGATAGAGATGGTTTCCATCTAGTGGGCAGTGGTATTATTGAAACCAGTGGTAGTAGTTGTCCTCACACCATGCACAATATGGCTCAATCTTCAAGATCTAATGTTACAATCCTTGAAAATTCCAGGACTTGTCGGGAAGTGGAGGCACTTCAACTTCCGTTGATGGTTATGTCAGAATCTTGCGACTCTGGTAAGCCCCCGGAACTAAGTTAGGTCTGGTTTCTCTTGCATAATCCTTCTCTTTGCATGGTTTCACTCGATGTAAATATATTTTTGAAAGATGTTTGGTATCTCAAATGTAATATTTCTAACTTTCGAGATTTGGTTTCTGATCGGATTCAAGAATCCTCTTCAGTTGATCCATATTTAGCAAATCTCTTGCACCAAATGTGGGATTGGAATGTATATCTCTCATAGAATCATTAAATTGCAAAAGTTGATCATATTTGCCGAACGGATCATGCCTATCGGATTCATTTCTTAATAGTCAACGCTTGATTTTTCTTGTGAATGTTGTATTGCAAACCTTTCCCTTCATTACACCTGAAATCCTCTTGAGTGATAATGAATGCACGAGTTATTGCATGAATCAAATTCTTCTCCATTCATTATGTCCTGACTGGTCTATGTGCTTGTTGTGTTGGCATTCCTTTTAAATTATTTTGATAATTATGTTTCTTGTACAATTTTTCACCAGTTACAGGAAAATGGTTGGTCACATTCGACATGTGAACAAGTTGGTTCTATTGTGCAGAGCATTCACAGAGCTATTCAAATTGATTTATCTTTGTTAATTACAAACTAGGAATCTGATGCTTTAATCAACCCATCTAATCACAATTATGTCTCTAATAACTGTCATTCAGCTTATAATTTTCCCATTAGTATATTCAATGACAATTGTTTTAAATCCTTCGATTTTCATTGTTCAACATCTCACTATTTGGATTTTTGTCAAGCAGTTGAGGAACTTCCACCTTTGCTACAATTATGTGAGGTTCTCACTGTCTCGACATGACTACTGAATATGATCATGTCTATTTTCCCTCACAAAATTCCCATCGTAATCTCATTCCTCTAATTGAAAAATCATCTTTTCAAATATTTCAGGGTTTTCAAGAGGATTATCATGAATTTTATGATCCAATCCTTGAATGGTTGGAACAATCTTACTTGGAAAGCTCCATCGCAAATAACAAGTTATGATCTTTCCTCACGCTTGTTAAGGAGTTCAGTGCAAATGGAGACACATTTATGGGAAGCTTCAAATGTTTTTTGAATGATGGTTCTCGTCAACAATAACAATATAAATTGGTTAGAAGCGATGGCTATGGCCTATCTTTCTTTTGATAGGAAGGACCTTCAATTTTTTGTGAAAGCTATTCAAGTTCTTATCTTTGCTATTTCACATTGTTTTATATTTTTTTTAATCGATCATATCTTTGTGATTGTAGGTCAGGAACAATAATGATGGCTACATTGGAAATTCCATTAAATGTGACCTTGACCTTCTAGCTGGTTAGGTTAGGAGTAGTTCTAGTTTCATTTTAGTTTACCTACACATCCATCCTGCATTCATTTCCTGTAGTTTGTCTTTCTTTTTTTTTGGTTTCACATCATGTTCTACTTTATCCATTTCTGTCTTGTCTTCAAGTTTTGTTTCATTATTGTGTGTTGTCTTTCCTTTCATTTTGTGAGACCATGCATGGAGATGCTCTATTGGATAAAAAGGGAATGTGGAAAATATATAAAAGAACTTTGTGACACTTCAACATTTGGCTGACCTTCTGTCTATATTCCCTGTGTCGGTTATACCTTTTGGTCGATTAAGTTCCAACAGAAAATATGATATGTCTGTGAGGAGAGTTTTGGTTAAACCATGAAGTTATGTATGTTCAGGAAAACCTCATGCCCACACCTAGCTTTTATGTTTTGGCATTTTCATGACTATCCAATTAGTAGAAGAGGAGAAGGGGAAAAATTTAAACAAGAAAACCTAAATCATAGGTCTTTATCTGCTTCTCTGAAGGAATAACCTCTTCCTCTCTGATTAAGTTGGGATCCCCCTTCCACCCATAAAACTAATAAGTGCCAATGCATAGTCCTATAAAATAAATAAATAAAGGAAAAAGAAGAGAAAGGCTTCCTGAGCAGAGAGGTGAAACAGGAAACTCTGCCAGGGTATTGTCCAAGCCGCTGGAGATGGAGCAATGTTTGTGTTCATATAGTGACTACATCAGGGTATTGTCTAGGCCTCCTAGCAGCGAAGAAACACCAAAGATGAAAAAACATACTCCAAAAACATTAAGTTGGCGAACTTCACTAGCTTTCCCAACTCGAAACTTTGCAATATCACTCAATCTTATGATGTGTTCAACCAAGAGAGGGGTACAGACAGGACCATGTTTATTCATAGGGCAAGTGGGGATACCAAAGTAATCTACACAATGAATCAATACTTCCCGAAGAACCAAGACCATGCACATAAGAGTTAACAAAGGCAAAGAAGCTGGAATTATACTAGTATGTTGCCAAGTGTTGTCATTGCTACAACACCCTCCAAAATTTTGGCCTACGCTAAATTTTAGAGCCTTCCTTGGTCTTGTACATTGTTGTTGCAAAATTTGAAACTAATTCTGTATGTTTTCTTTAGGATTTTTTCCCCTTCTCGATATAGGCAAAATGTCGTATTTTCGCATGTTATTTGTTGTATCATGTACATAAGTCTGTTCTGGCAGTTTCAAGAGGTCAATTTTGTGTAAATGAGTTGTTCTAACCATGTAAACATTTGTCGCACTCATTTCCAAAATTTTAAGCATTATTATACAAGTGTCGTCACGGTCGTCGCAAAGTGTATCTTAAGTGTCGCACTTGTCGTAAGTTATCATATAAGTGTCGCACGAAGGGAAAGGCACTGTCATGTGCCTTAGATGATCTATGTTGTTGTGTCATAAAGTAGTCTAAGTTTGTGATCACATTCGAAGTCTTATCACTATTCACATCGGTCTCACCCATCCCACACTTAGTCATTCTCTGAAAAAACTTCCTGACCAAGCAACCTAGCTTCACCCGGCCTCCCTGAACTATGCACTGTGCAGCTTCAGTCCTCTAGCTGTGACCTTGCCTCTTGGCACTATGCAATGTGTATTTCATGCCTCCTAGGACTGTTGCGCTGCGTAGTTTCTATGCTCAAGCCCTAACCTTGACTCCCAGAATTGCATAATTCCTCCTCCTAGCCTGACCTTAACTGCACATTGCACAGTCTCTAGCCTCAAGCTCAACCTTGAGCTCCTAAAATGTGCAACTGTGCAATGGCCCGACCTCCCTTATCTCCCAAAACTACACAACTATGTAAAAGCCTAACGTCCCTTATCTCCCGAAACTGCATAATGTGCTCACCCAATACTCATCCCCTCAGTCTGTCACATTGATCTCCAGAATCACACACTTTTCTCCCTCAAACCAGCCTTAACTGCAAACTGTGCAGCCTCAAGGCTCCCCATGACTGCCTGAACTATGCAACTATGTAGTCACTAAGCCCCATTCCCAGATTTCCATCTGGTTCTGGCTCAGTCAATGGATCAATATACACAATCTTAGACTAGGGGGTTTTCAGACTGATGTCGTCTCGTCATGAGTGAATTGCAGAAACAAGTACCTTATCATGCCATGGTGAGATGATGAAGAAGGAAATGAAGGAGTATAACATGCTAAAATACATTCTTGTAGCTGAGTATGCAAGTTGATCAATCAAGAGAAAGAAAAGGGACACCATTTTTCGATCACCATTCAAGACTTTGGATCATTGAAGATCCCTTATCACCAAGCCATGTGGAGGTGAAAAGAAAAGTATTCTCAAGCAACCCTGCAACACACAGTAGCAACAATGGCTTGACATTGCCACATCATCAAGCAGTCTATGTGAGTAGTGTCATGTCATGTCATTAGTTGTCACATGCCACACCATTGTGGTTAGTGATGTAAATTATGTTTCAAAAATTCATTGTAAAGTGGAAGTCCAAAGGACATGTATGGAATATGAAGAGTCATGTAAAGTTGAAAAGTCATAGGAAGTCAAACAACCATGAGGGTAGATGAAGAGTCATAAGGAAGGTGAAGCATCACTTCCTTATTCTTTTCGAAAGTTAGAGCCAAGGAAAATCTATAAGAATACATAGCAACCGAGCCGATAGTCCGGATGAGGATCTCGCTCCAAATGGTGTGAGGTCTAATTGGGACTACACTTCGGGGAGACCCCTTGGTTGACATATTTCCAACACCATCAACAAATCCTTTAGATGTGGTTATTCCATGTTGCGAAACACATGATGAGCATTGAACCCAATGTCCAACAATATCCCCACCAATGCAAGCCAGGCGAGTTTCGAACTTGAGACATGTCACTCGAATCCCACTTGGTTGAATCACGAATGTCGTTAGATCAAAAACCATAGGAATTAGTCTTTTATAGAATCACCAAAGTTAAGATCCACGAGAGGTGATTATTCCATGTCACAGAACACATGGGGAGCATTGAACATAATGTCCAATAATCTCCCCCCTAGCACAAGTCAGGTGAGTCTCGAACTCGAGCCGTGTCACTCTAATACCACTTGATGGGATCATGATTACCATTAGACGAAAACCTGCAGGTATTCATCTCTGCTACAATCGACAGAGTTATGATCCACAATATATGGTTAGTCCATGTTGTGAAACACATGGGGAGTGTTGAGCCCAATGTCCAACAATCTCCCCCTCAGCTTGAGCCACGTGAGTTTCTAACTCAAGACCTATCACTTTGATGTGACTTGTTTGAATCACAATTTTCATTACACCAAAACCCGCAAGCATTGGTCTACGCTATAATCATCAGAGTTGTGATCCATGAGAGGTGATTTTTCCATGTCGCAAAATGCACGGGGAGCATTAAACCCAATCTCCAACAATCTTCCCCCCCAACACAAGCCAAGTGAGTTTCAAACTCGAGAACTGTCACTCTAATACCACTTGTTTGAATAACAATTTCCATTAGACCAAAACCCCTGGCATTAGTCTCAACTACAATCTCAAAAGTTAGGATCCATGAGAGGTGATTAGTCTATGTCACAAAACACAACGGGAGCAATGAACACTATTTCCAACAATCTCCCCCTAGCGCAAGTCGGGTGAGTTTCGAACTCGATCCATGTCGTTATGATACCACTTGATGGGATCACGATTTCCATTATACGAAAACTTGCAAGCATTAGGCTCTGCTACAATCGCTATAGTTAGGATCCACAAGGGGCAGTTAATCCATGTCACAAAACACGCGTGGAGTATTGAACCCAATGTCAAACAATCTCCCCCTCAGTGCGAACCAGGTGAGTTTTGCACTGATTTGTTGCTCTAATGCCACTTGCTGTAATTGTGTGTGGCCAACCATGACACCCCCTGTTAGCCTCCTGCTGCAGCAGGTTACTCATATTTCATGATGGACATTTTTACAGGCCAAATATGTCATACTTTGCATGCTGCAATGCTCCATATTTGCTAACAGTCACCAAAAAAAAAGAGGCCACGAGAAAATGCTACTCAAAGTTCATCTACTGCATTCCAATTTTGAAGAGTTATTTCATTTTTGTACAAATTTTCAACTAAAGGGAGGTCCAAACAGCTTAATCTTGGTCTCCCTAGGCTTCAATTTCCTGTTTTAGAATATAGAGAATGAATAATCTGTCCAAACAGCCTAATCTTGGCAGATTCTTAGATAGGTAGAGAACTAAAGGAGCCCAACTGCTTAATCTGGGTCCTTGGAAGAAATAAGTGTAGATGTAGATAGGAAGACATCAAAAGAAAAAGTTGAAAAGCTAGGTCTGCAAGTCCAAGTGCACCCAAACCAAAAAGAAGAAAAAATGTTAGGTAAGTAGGCTGGCTGGGTACGTAATTTTGAGGTTGCAGAATGTTGATTTGTGATTAATTCCACATTTTCAAGTGTTACACTCATACAGATCACAGTCAGCAGGCAGTTCCCATTTGAAGGACTTCAAGCGAGGCATGACTAACTTCCTCTTCTTCTTACTCCCTAAATTAGTTACTAATTTCCCCTAAAGAGGTCAAGATCTGCCTGATACCTCTTAGCTTCATCATTTTCCATATCATTAGCCTTGGTAAAGGTCTGCTTTACTCAAGGAGGGTCCATACTTCTCTACAAAGTTCTATCTCCCCTTCAAAGCCTAAGATCTCTGGAACTTAGCGCTCTTCTTGCCATTTTCATATTAACTATTGACATTATTATTTAACTCCCTATCTATTTTCCCTTCCCCCTATTAAAACTATGTTAATAGCTCCCCTATGTAAATATCCCCTCCCCCTGGTTGAAATATAACCATAAACATCCCTTGGGAATTACTAAGTCACCTGGACCTTAGTAAGAGCCCTCATCTCCGTATGTTTTTCCCTCCAAGGTGTTTGGACTCCTTCCAAAACACATAGAACCCCTCTCCAAACGCAAACCCCCCCCCCGGCGCATTTTCTTTGGAGTTTATTAATGTTTGTTTAAATAAATCACCAAGCGTCGAAACATCACACCGTTTCCTAAAGTCTAAACCCACCAGCGCCGCGAAAAATTAAAAATTAACGCGCGCGCACTTATACTAAACTCCGTTCTTCTTCGCCTCCCGTCCACCGTTGGATCGCCTCCCCCAGATCCGACGGCCCTCGTTCATATCGGGCGCCCTCTTGTGTGGGCAAGTTAGCACCCAATGTCCAACGGTTTTACCGTCGTACACCGGGACAGCTGGTGGATTCCTATTGCATCGGGCCGCCCCTGACAGAAACCGCTTCCGTATCAAAAGCGGTCCGATGCCCTGCCAAAACCGCCCTCCCCTCATGTGACAGGAGCGCTGCGTCATCCCGCCACGTCGGCTCCACCTCACCCCTTCCTGTTTGCGCCTAGCCCACGTCACCTGCCACCATGTCCCGCCACGTCATCACCCCGCCGTACTGCCACGTCACCCTGCTGACGTCACATCCCTACCAGAGGACCCCACTGCTGACGTCATCCGCCGTACAGCTGACATCAGCAGCAAAATAAAAAACGGAAAAATGCGCAAGCGCGAAAGTCAAGCTTCGGAGCTCCGGAATGAAAAACAGAGGCAGTTTTCGATGCGCGATTAGCGCGAAGCGCATCGCTACAGGAAATGAGCCATATTGGAGAATCTTTAGGGAATCTTTTGATTCCTCAGCTCTTTTTGCACCGAAAATGGCAGAAAAGGCCCGATTTTGCCAATTTAAACATATCTGAAGACAGAGAGAGACCTAGTTCAGAGGTTAAAGTGTATCAGAGCAGTTGTGAAGATAAAAAGCATGTCAAAGAGTATCAGAGTAGCGGCAAAGTGTATCAGAGGAGATTTTCTTAGGGATCGAGGCAAATCTAGCATTAAAGGGAAAGCCCTGAAAGTCAAGAAGCAGTTGAGGACGCATTAAAAGCTCACCAGCACAAATGACTGCACATTAAACTCACAGGAGATTAGTGGACCAGAACTCAATGCACAGTTATGACAGAACCACTGCACCAAGCCACAGAGGACATCACATTAACTCAATTTTGATCCAGCTGCCACTGGCACAGCCCAAAGAAGATTTACTTACAGTTAATTCCAGCATAAGTTAGGTTTAGAAATCTTTTTCCTGGAGACCTGTTAGGTCGGTTGTAATAAATAACTTTAGATATTTTGCTTATATATACCACCCTGAAAAATGGAGTAGGGGTTGGTTGGTTGTTTGATCTTTGTTAGTTTGATATTTTGCTCGAGTAGAGATTCGCACTGTAAATGTGATACTTTCTATAATCAAAGACTGCTGAAAGCATGGACTCTGAAACTGTTTGCTGTGTTTAACTTGGTCGAGGAGTGACTATGGAATTCTTGTGCTTCGAAATGGTTCAATAAGTGTTTCTTAACTCTGTTTAGTGTTTATGTTTGTGTTATTATCAATCCACCATCTAAATTGCAGAAAAGAAGAATAGTTTAGGATTTGCTTGGCTGCACCCTAGGCTCAATTTCTGCAATTTCTCCATGTTTTCATCAGGAATAGTTATGAACATGCATACTTAAATGATCTTGTTTACGATGTTTCTTTCACATATGAATGTCAGTTTAGGAATTCTTAACTGCTCCTAGATAACCATTTATTCACCTCTTTCTTTATTAGTTAATGAAAGATTCTTGATTGCCTTTCATCACTGACTTTCATCCCATTGGTATTGTTTCATGTGTAGCTATCCCATTCCATAATCCTCTTGTGACCAAGAAAACGCAAAAACAAGCCTCAATCCATGACTCCATGCCCAATGGTTTGAAACTTATCACAATTTCCCTTGCCTCTCTGCTTGGAATTATCTGCCTCATATTCATCTTCCATCCTAACAAAAAATCAAAACCCCTAAACCCAATAACTAGCCTAAAATCATTATCAACAAAGCTAAATCATTAAGAGAGAGCCCTCTCTGATTGCGGGTGGGCTAGAACCTGCAATCCAAAGATTGGTTTGTGGTTACCTCGGTCGTATCCCTTCAGGAGATTAGGGACAACCTGAGTGATAACACCCCCCACCCCAAACACATAACAAATATTAAATTAAAAAACAGCGGACGAGCCATGACCTCCACCAGCGAACCAACCATATAACCCTCATTTATAAACAAAACATATTATGTATGGGGATGGGCGGGCCACCTCCGGTGGACCGGACCCACACCCCAACCACCCAAATCCCATTTACTATGTATACAAGCCATGGGCGGCGAGGTTCAAACTCGCTCAGCGAGAATGGCTGGCCCACCACTTGAGCGCCCACAAAACATCAATTCGCCAACCAACCCGCATTTAATACACAACCAACAATGCGACCAAAATGCGCCCAAAACAAAAGAAAATGCAACCGTTAAATAAAATGTGGTTACAATATATATATATACAATGTGCCATGTTAAAATTTCCACTTTTGAGATTTGAACCCGTGATCTATGCGAAGAACTAACGCCATATCCTAGACGGACCAACCAATATGCCAAGTGGTTGGGTTTTGTTAACTCGCCCACGAATGTTGATATAAACCTTTAACTTCATTGCACGGGGAGAGCAACGAAATGGAGGCATGGCAGTGTAGAGGGGTCCGCTTTGGGCACGGAAACCGAGAAACATATTTTTTAATTTGATTTGCAGGTGGAACCATGAACTTGGAGAAAAACACAGGCAGAACCATGATTGAGCCAAATTTCCAGGAGGGTGAAATTTTGCTAGTGTCCAAATTGGACAAATATTATGTCGATCTTACACCTCTTAGTGATACGAACCTGACGGCGCAGTCATAATTTTGATATGAGCAGCAGATCCTCAGATGACCCGAAGGAGGGAATCTTTGAGGAATCTAGGAGGAACCTAAAAGATTCCTTAAGCCCTAGATTCTCACTTTGTCAGAATTCAGAAATTTGAAAGTCTATTTTACCCTATTCGACACCACAAATCTGATGGTGCGATCATATTTTCCGTTTGATCATTTCGTTTTTCAGCCTCTTTTCAAAGTGGTGCAGGTGTCAGCATTCATGTGTGAGTAAACATTTTCATGCAATTCGACGCCGCGAGATTGATGGTACGGCTAGCTTCAGCAGTTTGACATCCTTTTCTTCAGATGGCCTTAGGATGTGAGGTATATGCAGTGTGTTCATGTACTTCTTTTTTCTATGAGATGCATTGTGCTACATAGATCCCTGTTTGATGTTTGATGTGGGATCTTGTTTTCTTACTTGTTTCATGATTCATGCTTGATGTGACGCAGAATCATCTGTTGGATGTACTTGTTGTTATGATTCGTCATATTTTGTTTGAGATCCCTTTGTCATCATGTTGATGGGATACTCATTTTGTCACCATGTATGTTTTCATTGAGATCCCTTTGATTCCATGTTGGTAAGATGCTCATTATCATCATGCATGAGTTTATGTCATCCTGATGGAAGTCCTTTTTGGCTGAGAGTCCTGTAGCAGAACATCTCGTGGAGCCAGTCTTGCATGAGGGCATTTTCCTTGTATGATAGTGACGTCACCACCTATGTACATCATCACTATTAACAACACTTAATGCAACGGCCTACACCATCTTGACACCAGGGCCCGGAGACGTAGTCCCTCCTAGACGAACTCTATTATCAACGCCTTGTGTTTTATGTTGTTGATTATTTTCATGTTCCTTCTTCTTTACATCACGCGTTTATGTTCCTTTATGCTATTTTAAATGCAATTCTAATCACATCACGAAAGTAAAAGATCTTGGTTAAATCTGTGAGTTGAGTCAACTCGGATCAATTACCAAGCTATGGCGATCACTTGCGTAAGAAGATGGTTGCGCACTTGTGAAATTTGGGGCTGCAACTGCACTGCTGAAAGAAGAAATGGTGAAAGAAGAGGATGCAGGGTAATGTGTTATTTAAAAGAGGAGGTTTGAATGAATAAATAGATTGTAATATTTTCGGGCGCGTCTAATTAATAAACTAGACGTTTGAGGGAAGCATTAATTATCTAATGGTTACATAGCTATTTGGCGGGGGGGATTTAATTATGTAAAAATTATTTGGTGGGAGCAAATAGTAGAGGGACAAGTGGCAGGGTATGAATGGTAGTGGGAGCGAAGCGAGAAGACAAAGTGGTTTTCGTTTGGGGGGGGGAAGGGGGGGTAGGCG
Source organism: Pinus taeda (assembly GCA_000404065.3). Lineage (NCBI taxonomy): Eukaryota > Viridiplantae > Streptophyta > Pinopsida > Pinales > Pinaceae > Pinus > Pinus taeda. Next base: position 170,413 of record APFE030742455.1, on the reverse strand, counting down.
ATTAGCAGTTTTAGAGTGGGGGGTCCTAAAATCATTGTTGAGCTTCCACGTATAAATGGGTGGTATATGTAAATCGTATTTTTGGACCCCCCCCCCCCCGTTAACCTATGAAAGTGCAAGGGTCTCGAATTCATCCTCCATCGTTGATCCAGGCAGGGATGATCTCATCCACTGCTTTCCAATTGAACTTTATTGCTAAGCGACAATTTTTCATATCAATTTTATTTAACAATATAATAACCCTTCGAAAATTATGAAGGATTAAAATAATAATAGAAAATAATGCAGCATTTAAACTAGCACACAAACATTAGGATTTTCATTTATTATATATATATATATATACCCTTTTTCATTCTTTTCTTTTTTTCTTTTTTTTTTTCTATCTTTTTTTATATTTAGTTTTTCAACATGAAGGAAGAGTAAAAAAACAAGCTAGGGTAAAAATAAGCTACAACGTGTATGAATGGCTAAAGGACAACCCTATTAGGTGTTTCCATCCCCTAAGGGGAAGTAACATTTCCTCAGTCCACCCTTCAATTGGTAGGTATTAATGAATAATAATTATGAGCATGGAGGGGATAAGGCTTTATAGCCAAGTGCCATGGTCAAAGGAACTGGTCAATGAGAGATCCACACCCTAAGTGTATAGATGTAAGGAGGAAGAAATCGTGGATGCATGAGTTACCAACTTAGCCTTTGCTTTTCCACCCCTCTTATGCGGCTTTTACTTTTTCTTGATTTTTCTTTGTATTATTGTTCATAGCTCAAGGATTAAAGCTTGCTTTGAATGATATAGTAGTTGTAGTACCCCTTAATGATGAGTCAATTTATCACTCATTGGGATTGGGACATACAAAGGTTATTTATTATGATGTAATGGAGCAACATGTGCTCAACAGCCAAGTGACAGCGATAATGAGTGAGGTAGAGCTCATGCTACGCTTTTTCCCACGTGCTAATGTGTATGTTCCTAGCCATATTTTTCATTTTTATATTCTTTCATTTAGTTTTATGGTGACCATGATATGCTCTTTCTATTTCGTTTAGCTGCATCAACCTTCTAGGGAAAAAAATTTAGGCCCTACCCAAGTATGAGATGTATGAGTTCCAAATCCCAAAGAAATAACACTCAGTTGAGCCTCAAGAATGGATGTGAAATAAGGGTTTGTAATGTAAAATGGAATGTGTTAATTATGATATAGGGATAGAATAAATTACGCCATCACAATCAGATATTCCCAAGTGGTGCCCCTGCTATACACATTGGGTAATTAGAGGAGGTTCCCACTAGATTCGGATTGAAGATTAACCCTGCATTTAAGGTGAGAGAAAAATATCACGATCAAAACCCATCCTTCTTCTATAGCACCCCATACTTCATATCAAATACCCAAATACAAACAAGTATAAGTGCCCAATTGCAAAATGATTAAATTACCTTTTGAGAGGAAGCCCACCTTCGTCTATGTGATCATGTTGAATGGGTGAGAAGCATATGGATGATGTAAGTGGCAAAAACATAATGGCATATCATCAGTTAGTGGTGGTTTTCAGGGGTTGCATGGTTTCATCCCTGACCGATTAGGTATCAAGAAGAGGAAAAAAGTTTTCTCCTATAGGGTACCCATTTTGGTGGGTAACAGATGGTCAATATACTATTTATACCAAGATTATCTTGAATTTTTATATATTTGTTATGACCCAAAGACTTGGTAAAAATGTTATGTGGTTTGGTCCTCTATTGGACAATGTTGCATCTCAATACATACATCATCTACAAGTTACCTGATAAAATGACAATGCATTTCAACATGCTTGGTTGGTTCACTCATGGGACATTTGATTATTCAATAGTTTGAGCATGCCCTAAGTTTCACAAAACAAGGGCGTTGGCTCTATCTATGGCATCTTCATGTTTGAAAGCATCATCCTAAGCCAAAATATCTCACATGCTCCATTCATTACTCCTTGATCTTATGCATCAGTGGATGAAAAGGTTCTACATGTTTTCCCTTGCTAGTCCATGTGACTACACCTATTTCCAAGTTAAAAACATATCCAATGGTAGATTTTCAATCATCTACAAAACCTAGCCAATATAAATCCTTATACCCACACAACCTAGGATATTAGATTATACTATACATAATGCCAAAGTCAAGTCTCCCTTTCACATATCTCAACACCCCCTTTGATGCAATCCAATGTTCTTATTTTGACATTGTCATGACTCTAGAGATGAAGCACACAACGTAGCTCAAATCTAGCCTACTGACTCCAAGGTATATTAATCTCCCCACTAGTTCCATGTAGATTGATTCACTTAGTGCCTGGAATCAATCTTGGTTGAAAGCTTCAGTCCTTTGTCCATAAGAGTAGACAAGATTTTGATATTTTTCATTTCAACCTTTTGTTCAAACTCCCAACATATTTTCTTTGAGAGAAAAAAAGGTTATTTGTTTTCCAAACTTTTACACTTAGGAATAATGTATAACGCTTAGATAATTCATGTCAAAAGCTTTATTCGTAGTAGATTTAATTTTTTCAATAGTGCTTGCTTCACTACCTATAATAATGATGTCATATGCATATATGACCAACATAATCACGTGATTATCGATACTCTTAACATATAGATTGGAATCTCAAGGACTTTGTTAGAACCCCTACTCATCCAAGTACGTGTAAAGTTTAATGTACCATGCCTTGCATGCCTATTTCAAGCCATATAGATTCTTCTACACTTTGCAAACAATATGCTCCTTCCCCAAAACTTAGAAACCCTATGATTGATACATGTGGACTTCTTCCTCCAAATCTCCATCATGAAAGGCACTCTTCACATCCATCTAATGGACCTTCCAACTAAATTATGTTTCAGTCACTAGAACTTATCAAATGGTGCTCATTTTCGTTATAGGATCAAAGGTATCCTCCTAGCCAATTCCCTCTCTCTACGATATCCCCTTTGCAGCAATCATGCCTTACACATGTCAAGTGTGCCATTTTCCTTGTACTTGACCTTGCACACCCATTTGCAGCAAGTAGGTTTCTTACTTGGTGGAAAAACTATGAGATCTTGTTGTGGCCAGCAACAACCCCCCTTTTTCATTTAAGTGTTTGTCCAAAATACTAAATGAATGGGGACCCTTAGTTTAAATTTTGAGAAAAATCAAGTTTTCCTTTCTTCAAAATAAGGTTACCATCGTAAGCATAGAGAGGTATTTTGAATATTTTTTAAAACCTAGGTCTACGATAAGGTAAAGGTCTTTAAAAATTTGCATTACAAAAAAGGATAGGGAATGCCTTCATTCCCTTATAATATTGGTATGCGCAAGACCCCGTGTTAAGCCTAACATCGCATCACAGTAAAGTAATGGTCATAAGGAAAAACCTCAAAATCTGTCGATCTGCGACAACACCGATCGCAAGATCGCATATCGTAGAAATAAACTGGCAATACTTGACAAACATCACACCTCTGCGACCTGCGATGTTGCGATCGCCGCGATGGCGCAATCTGCGATCTTGAGATTTGCGATTAGCGGGACTTGCGATGGCACGATCTTCAATGTAACGTAAGCAAATCATGAATCATTTAATCACGAATCCTTCGGGCGCGCCATTCAAAGAAAAGCCACTTACCATAATCTGACCCCAGATCATGCGCTTTTAATGATAGTAAATGGATTAGTTGTCAGTTATTAAATAAAATGAAGACGCGTGCTTTTGTAAAGAATTATTTCACATAAAGTGGCATATTTGATATATCTGTTGCATTTAAAACTCTCCCATCACCTTTCTCAATCAGTCATTTCCACTTCGCTCGTAATCTACAGGAACGAAGAGTTAAGAAGATTCAAAGCCGAACGCAGGAGCAAATGGGAAAGAAACATAAAGCTCAAGGTTCCGAGACGAAGGAAAAGACGAAGGAGATGGCGCCTTTGTATACAGACACTGCCTGCAACAGGGACGCAGGAATTTCGACATGGGAAGGCATGTATAGGCTACTAGAGGAAGAAAATCCTAGAGTAATGAAGGCTGATAGCGCCGCGGGCTCACAAAACTCTTCCGAGGCATCCCTAGAGGAGCTAGCATGTTCATTTCTTCACCGAATAGCAGCTAGACCCAAAATTTTACCATATAGATATATGATTAAGTGGATACTTGACAATGCAGAGTTACAAGGCAGACAATTCAAGGTTCAGAGACATGGGCTCATAGGATCATTCGTTGCACAAGACTTAAAGCTTATGTATCATCTTCCTGAACCTCAGACGACCTACAATGCACAATTTGTCAAGAAATTTGCAGCAGAGAACCCAAACCTAGCAGAGACCACTAAAGAATGGACCAGAAGAGAGGAGCCGCTAAAAAAGGACAAAAACAGTATGTACATCACTGGTTCCCTCACCTCTCCGTATTGTTTTGCTGCGGCCATGCTTTGCAGGCTGTTTGGGATGCCAGACATCAATAAATTTTCGTCTGAATGGCTACCACTCATAGACGCTGCCACAAACGCCGATATCGTGGATTGGATCAAGATATTTTCTGATAATCTATACACAGCTGTTATGAATTACCGGTCTAAAAGATCCTTGTCTCAAAAGGTCTATCCTCCTTTTTATCTGTCTGCATATATTATGGATTCTATTTGCTATGTGTCTAAGTTCCCCACTATGGGTTGGAAATGGACTACCCAGGACCCGTCACCTATTCATGTTTATCATAAAGTGTTATGGGATTCCTAGTTCGCCCCTCACTTCTATCAGATTTTCCACGGGCTTATCTTACCCCTATATAGGATGATGTATGATGAAGAACCCCCGAGGTGCTCACCCGAAGCACAAATAGACATCATCCCCATCGCAAGATGGTTCGGGGAAGAATGGTTCACTTATATTAGAGTGTTTGGGAGCATTGTACCTCCACATGTCCTACCTCTATATGTCCCTGACAAGCTTTTGGCTAGGGAAATTTCCTTTCAGACTTGCTCAGAAGGCGGCTTGACCAAAGAACTAAAAGACAAGAAGAAGGCCATATGGCCTCAGTTTCCTATAGCTTGTGGGGCCTTCTCATTGTTCGATGTAGGACATGCTTTCGCCGAAGTAGAGAATGTGACGTCTCTACAGTTATTTAAATTCCCCGCTCGGCCTTTTGACCTAAATAATGTTGCCCATGATTTCACTATAAGTGTTAGAATAAAAGTATTCGTTGGAAAGAAAGATTTGTTTGATGATTTGTTTCAAGGTAAAAGCTCACTCCAGGAAGTTTTGCGAGAAGCTCGGTCGAGGTTGTCTCCAGATGACCTCCAAAGATTCATGTTATACAGAGAAAGAAGATTGGCCAGTGTTCCTCTAGAAAAGCTGCGACTGCCCGCCAGAGAACCGACTCCCAGCGTCAGCCTCAGTGGAAACTCTACTACTTCCAAATCCAAATCTGACGCTGCCCAAGGAACACCTGAACGTTCTAAAAAGTCTGGAAGCGACCAAGGAAAAAGCGAAGAAACAGCTAAAGATACAGCTCAGTCAAGTGCAATGTCGCAACAGCAAGTTTTCGCCTCCCCACCAAGAGATGTCCCTCCTCCCGTCATTAAAGCGCCACTCGTCACAACAGAGCTAGACAAAGAATGGGAAAACTTCAACGAGCTAATCATCCTTGAAGGGCAAACCCCAAGAACACCTGTGGACAATGCACAGGTAACGCAAGAAATGGTTTCGACCATAGTCAACAGTGTCACAGAAAAGGAGCGGAGTCATATCGCTCCACCTTCTGAGCTTCTACTTAGTGTAGAGGAAATTCCCCCACTGGATGTATTCTATAGTCCCCAACATAAAGCAGTTG